>CACRSC010001918.1:81998-136712 GCA_902651635.1 Mastigamoeba balamuthi | reverse complement strand
TCAATCCCCCTCCCCTCACCAGTGGACAGCGTGATGACGTCCTCGATGCCGAAGCTGGCGGCCAAGGTGGCCTCGCGCTCGGTGGTGCAGGCGGACTGCAACTACACGCAGTCGGCGGCGCTGGCGCGGCTGCTGGTGCAGCTGCCCGCGGGCGCGCCGTTGCGTACAACGCCACGCTGGGCTACGCCTGCGTCGCCGAGGCCGACTGGACCACCGTCAACAAGGAGAGCCCCCGCGTCGCCTCGGCCGTCGCCGCCCTCTGCGCCCGCGCCGTCGCCCCCGCCGCCAACTCGGTCTCGGTCATCCCGGTACGCCTCATCGCCCGCCGCCCCGCCAGTGACGTGTTATTGCGTCATCCGCGGAGAATTCCTCGGGCTTTCCCCCCCCCCCCCTTTCCCTCTGTCGAATCGACGTGATGGGCACGCAATTGACTCTCTCGGGGGGCAGCTGAGGGGTATCAGCTCGCTGAGCTCCAAGACGGCGGCGCTGAGCATCCTGGACACGGCGGCCGCGGCGCTGATCGAGGCGGTGGAGAAGGACGGCAAGGCCGTCGTCTCGGTCGTGCTCTCGACGGTCGAGTCGCTCGCCGCGTCGCACGAGGGCAGCGAGCCCACGGCGCTCATCAACGTCGCCGTTGTCAACCCCAACGCCGACATCCCCATCACGGGCGGCATGTACCACATCACCATCTGGGTGCCCCTGATGCTGCTGTTCGTGACGTCGGCCTCGGTGCTCGCGTTCTGGATTGCTCTGTAAGCCCGCGCGCAGGGGCAGCGGGGCAGCTCGGGCCTCGCAGCAGTCTCTCAACACACAGCGCAGAGCCCGTGTGCGTCTGCCTGGGGTCTTTGCTACGGCCCACCCCACCCCATTTCCCCATACCACACCCCCCCAGCACAAGCAATGTGCAATGAGGCCACAGTCGCTTCAGTCTTGGTTTCTCTGCCGTCTCCCACGCCTGTCTGTGCCTCCTGCTTTCCTGAGGGCCAGCACGGAATCCAGAAGAAGTACTGATGTGGGGCAGTGATGCAGATGCTGTGGGCATGTACCCTGCAGCATCAGATGAATCAGTGTGATAAGAGGAATCATCAGAAACATTACAGTGTTGCCATGGGCACTGATTTGAAACATGTGGCAAGCAAAGCAAGTGAAGATGAGTGAAAGACTCTCACACTACAGACTGTTTGCCCAAGGACAGGTTATTGTCAGTTCTTAGCAGGATAGGATTTTTTTGCAAAGCAAAATGTCCTCTGTTTCTTCTCTCACTTGTGTTGAGCTGGAGGGCACTGTGCACCACACTCTTGGCCATTTTGTACATGCTGACATTATTCAGGATGTCACACAGAGTTCGCACTGTGGTCCCTGAACCCTCTTCATGGACTTGTTAAATTTGCCATTAACAATGCCCTGTATCACTATCTGGTGAATGAGAGCTACTCCAGCTCACCAAGTGCATTCATCACTGGTTCATGATCTTCCTGGGGGTGCTAATGCACAATCAGTGCACCATTCACAAGACACTGGGCTCATGAAGCTACAGCAAGATTTGTCAGGGTCATCATGATGATCAGGTTGCTGTAGTCACAATCATGTAATGATCAGAAAGGACTTCTTCCACTTCTTCCTATGTGGTAAGTTCCTTAGCAAGCATTTCTATCACAAATATTTATCAAGAAAGAGAATTAGAATGGAAACATCACCAAGCTGCCAGCACTATGTAGTGGCATGGTCAGCACTGAGGTGCTGACCAAGGCATAGGGAAATTGTTGAATGTGACATGTATGCCTAGCTGCATTGAGAAAGTCTTAATGAATATGACAGCAGTCCTTCAAGAGCCCTTTGCTGGACCCATTGAGCAGCTTGATGACATCGTCTTCTTCACTGCACATCTTCATAATGCTCACCTCTGAAAACCCCCTTGAGTTTTCCCACACTGTGAAGAAAAAAACAAGAAATAAGCCCTCTCAGTAAAATGTAAGGTTATTCTGCAAAAGACCATTTGCTTTTAGCACTACATCATTCATGTACAGATAATGATCAAGGAAAGTGCCAGGTTCCAGAAGCTCAATGTACATGCACTGGGCAGGTGGAAGAACATAGTGCCATTGAACCAAGACCAAGGGAGTGGTGGCTGCTAGTATGACTCAAGGGGTTGCAGTACCTGGCTGTAGTGGGTGGAAGGACGCCAAGCCCAGTGACAAGCACCTGCAGTCTGTGAAGTGCGTCCATCAGTCACAGGACAGTATAATAGAGGAGCACAAGGAGATATGACAATCTATTGCATCAGTCCTTGGCATCGCGTATGCACATACTATTGAGCTCATAAGTGCTGATCACACTAACGTTCATCTCATGGGCCACTGCATTTTCCTGCTGCTATCTGTGCACGATCCTCACTGCTGTTCAGCTGTGCAGAAGGCCAAAGGGGATCTCATGCATCTTCAAAATTGCTGTTTTGTTCTCAAGAGCCACGCTGCTCTCAGACCATTGTGAAGCTACAGCAAGACAGATATAGAGATGCACAAGAAGGCGATTCAGTTTATCTCAGAGGTGCCATGCAATTAAGAACGAGATCTTGCACAAGCAATGCCACAAAAAGGTTGAGTTCACAGTGGCTCTCACCAACAAGGTCAGCAGCTTGGAGAGCCAGCCAGCTCGTGGCCAGCAGGGCACGGGAGGCCAAGCTCCATGTGTCAGCCTTGTATAAAATGCATGTATCACAGCCTGCTTTGACAAGCAATATTCAGGCACAGATGGTGATCCTGATGGCCTGAATTTGAGTGTCAAGTGCCAAGATGACGAGATGGATGATGGGGTAACTGAGCAGTTGTTTGCCTCAATTTCTCCCTCAGATTTCAGTTTCTGATCACTGATTAAGCAGACTGGCCAACAACGATCCTATGCAAAGCTGCTCAAGAAGAATCATTGAAGGACCTGACTGGGCTTGATGACAAGCATGTCAAGGCGGTGTGGTCAAGCATCAAACAGGTGACTTTCACTGAAGCAAGCCTGGTTTAAACCCAACCAACAAGAATTATCTTGTGCCCTTTTTATGAGGATTGAGGTTCCAGAACAACCCCTCTGATGTGAGGAGACACATCGCATATCTGTGGATTTCAGGGATGCAGTTGATGGCTTTTGCATTGAAGCAGTGTGCTGGATCAATGCATGTCAAATGTCGCCCAATTGATCTTTATGTGTTAGTTCATCTTTGATTTTCTTATTTCAACACCTTTGACTCTTGGGAGCGATGAGGGCTATCAAGGGTTGCTTGGACATAGTATGTCCCGTTTCATTCCTCAGAGCTGAGCCGCCAGAACGATGGCGGAGGCGAAGCCGGCGACCACAGCCGAGGCAGAGCCGGGGATGAAGTCGTCCGAGTGCGTGGGGCACTTGGCACTCGACGAGTGGTGCACGGGCTTCGAGCTCGAGGCGACGGGCTTGTCGTCGGGCTTGGCGGGGACGCCGGGGGTCGTCGAGCCCAGAGGACCGAACTTGATGTTCGAGTACACAACGTACGCGCTCGGCGAGTTCCTCTCCAGGTCCGCGGGGACGCCAGAGGTCGTCGCGCAGGTGCCGCGGGCCACGCCGGGCTTGGAGGCGTCGGCGTTGGCGGGCATGTTGGAGTCGAGCCACAGCATGTTGACGTCGTGGTCGTGCCAGAGCGACATGACCAGCACCATCCCGCGCTTCAGCATCTCGCCGTGCGCCTTGAGCCCGCCCTTGGCCCCGAAGTCGTCGGGGTCGCCGAAGACGGACTTCTGGGCCTTGCACATGGCCGTGGTGACCGAGTTGTACTGCGTCAGGCCGCTGGTCTTGCCGTGGGCGTTCTCGATGACCTTGCCGTCCTGCTTGTAGAACCTGCGGATCTCCACGAGGTCGCCGTTGTCGGTGTTGTCGCTCGAGACGAACTGGGTGACGACGGTGAAGGGCCTGGTCGTGTCGACCTTCTTGCCGGGGCCGAAGAAGTCCTTGTCGCCCATGCGGTACGCGTTGAAGTCGCAGCCGTCCTTGTCGCAGAGGCCCTTGTAGCGGTTGCCGCTGTCCTGGTCGCCGCACGACACGGGGTCCTCGCACCTCTTGGGGCCCTGGATCGCGCAGTTGTGCGGGGTCACCGCGGTCGAGACCTTGTTCGACTCCCAGACGTCCATCTCGCCGCAGCACGAGCCCCACTTGCCCTTGCCCGAGTTCCTGTCGTTGGCGTTGGGCTTCCAGTCGATGAGGTTGGCCGCGCCGTCGATGAACTTGATGTCGTGGGGGCACTGCGCGTCGCAGTAGCCCGTCCCGTACCTGGCGCCGGCGCGGTTGTTGCCCTTGCCGTAGCCGCCGTCCTCGGCCATCTCGCTGAAGTACACGGCGCCGTTGAGGCCGCAGGGCAGCCTCGAGACATCGACGTCAAAGGCGAACTCCCTGTTGAGCAGCTTGAACATCTGGTAGCGGTCGTCCGAGGCCATCATGAACAGGCGCGACCCGATCGTAGTCGAGTACTGCCCGTGGGTCACGAAGCGCAGGGTGAGGGCGTCGCCGGTGGAGCTGACGCCGTAGGTGTTCTGGTAGTCGCAGCCGTCGATCTGGCAGTTCTGCGCGCAGCTCTCGGGGGACGAGCAGAAGTCGCGGTTCCACTACACCGGGCGCGTGGAGCAGGCCGTCAGGAGGGAGTGTGGGTCGCAGGGCATGAGCGGGGGGCGCACGGTGTTGCCGCTGTAGCAGTTGGTGTTGCCGTTGTTCTGGTGCAGCCAGCGCCAGTTGGCGTCCATCGTCGCCGAGCGCTGCACGGCGTTGCAGCCGCCCGTCGTGCACTCGTAGAGGTTCAGGCGGGGCTTGTTCTCGGGCGTCGACCAGCCTGCCTGCTGGGCCGCCGCGAGCCCCAAGAGGCCCGCTGCGAGCGCGAGTGCTGCCGTGTGCTTCATGTGTTCTGCTTCTGCTTCTGCCTGAGCTGCAGCTGAGATGTGTTTGCTCCGCTGTCGGTGGGCTCTTCGCCTGCCAGCTAACCTTACCTGTGTTGTGAAACCGACACTACGTGACCGCTTATAAGTCGTCAGAAGATCAACTGAACGTACACCTGTTGTTGATAACGGCGCGATTCGGAAGGAAATAGCGGGAAATGGTGCAGCAGTCGACCGATGGGGGCATAGCGAAGTGCAGCTGAGGTGCACCCAAAGTGCACACAACCGCCCATTAGCGGAATGCCCTGTGCTCGTTCGTGCCGGTCAGAGAGGCGCGAGCCTGCCCTCGCGTGCGTCCCCCGAGTAGCCCCACGGGTGCCCTTGTCTCGCCGGCCTGGTCTGGGTTCTCCAGTCCCTTGGTGGGCCCTCGGAAGCACCGCAGCAGCTCGATACTCTGGACCCTTCAGAGTGAGCACCTGCTCAGCCTGGACACATCTCCCTGCTTGAAGGCGTACCAGAGAGAGCCCTGGGTCAAACGCAACACTGGGAAGCAAGCCAGGCCTGAGAAACGAGCGTATTTGGGGAACAGCTTCAGCAGAGCGCGTTGTTTTCCTCCGGACATCGGTCCGAAACGAGGCACAGAAACGCCCAGCGGAGGCATGCCCAGAACGCGCCAGTAGCTGATCGCAGTAGCCTGGGCCAGTCCCTGCCTGTGAGCTACGCGGCGGCACCGCCCAGCCCCAAGCAGCGGAGCGCAGTTCTAACTCGTCAGAGGGGCTGGGGGAGGGGGTTGCTCGGGCCCGATACGCAGATCCGCTGGCGAAAGCCATGGAATGGCGGTTGCGCTCATTCCCGAGGGCTTGCACGCCGCGCTGTGGGTGCCCCGTCGCCCTCGCAGTTGGTGTGCGGTGCACACGGATGCCGGGATGCTGGCCCCCGAGGGGGTGTTTTGTTTGCCCCTCGGCACGGGCAAATCGCACGAGCTTCCCGGAAAAAAAGATGCTGTGCCGAGCAGAGCACTCAAGGCCCCTCCTTGTGTGCACGACATAGGGTGTTGCTGGTATCGCTGGGGGGCAGTGCCTAATGCCTGATTGTCTGTCCTAGTGCGATTGTTCACTCCACTCCTGGAAAGCGCTGTTTTGTTGCCGACCCCGAGGTCCCCTCCGCCTTCCCGACCCAGCGGCTGCTGCCACCCGCAGTGGCGCGAGAGATCGAGCGTATCACCGCTACATTTCCTCAGCCGCTGCGAGCTTTGCGATGGAACCGTCGCCCAAGAAACTGGCTTGCCCGCCCCAGAGGGGAAAAAACCGCCCTCTATACCGGAGAACGTCCACAGAGCAGCAGCGCAACAAATCAAAAGCGTCCCTAACGCGCGGCTGGATCCTGCGGGTCTGGAGAAGGGGTGGCCAGTGGTTGACTGTGGTTGTTGCAGGCGAAGCTGATTTGCTGAGGGAAAGGTGTGCTCTGAGACTCTCAGGGGAGGGGGGCGGGAGGTGCGTGTCAGAGGCCCGTGGGGAACTCGAGGCTGACCTCAAAGGCGCTGCAGGGGTTCGTGATGCCGTAGCGCTCGAGCACCGTCGGGTGCACGGCCCACAGCGTGCCCACGGGCCTGCCCTCGACGAGGACCTTGGTGCAGAGCCCCTGTACAAACGCGGGTACCCATGTGGGCCTCAGCGCGTCCGCCCTGACGCCCGCGGGTGCCGCGTCCTAGTACATGAAGCGCGGCTTGACCTCGAGGATCTGCATGAGGCGGTCGAGCAGCCCGTGCACGCGCTCAAGCCCGAGGTCAGGCCCGAGTAGATGGCGCAGAGGCGGCGCTCCGATGCGGGCGCCCTCGGGGTGCGCGGTGTCGCGCAGGATCACATCGCCCACCTCGCAAGTGCACGCAGGAGGACGCTCGCCCTTGTTGCACGCCACGCATGGCAGCATTCCGCCCAGCAGCGACGTGCGTCTGTTCCCCGACTCGGCCGACTTGCAATTGGCGATCAGCACGGAGCTGCAGTCGATGGGCCTGTTCAGCTTCTCGAAGTTCTCCGCCACGGTGCACTGCCGTCCCGCGCAGCCCCGTCAGTCGGTGCCCAGCGCGTGTGTCCGTGCGAGTGTGCGCCTTGGCAGGTCAGAGCACGGACGTGCACATCGCGCCGAAGAAATAACAACTGGACTGGGCACCACTGCGAGCGAGGGCCCTCCAGGGGAATGAAGTCAAGATGAAAGCATCGACTCGTGCTCTCATAGAGAAGTCTTTCGGCAATGACTCGTGATCCTAACTTGGTGGTAGAGTATGTTATGCACTGCTGATGTGAGATTCATTCCGATATGACAGAGATGAGATCACTGGTGCATGCTGCGCAGTATGTGAGGACTTCGTGTTGGTTGCTGGGGAGGATTTTTGGAATCCTTCGAGAATGCTGCATCCAGGAGACTCGCTGTGTGCATGCGCAATAGGTGGGAGGACAGGGTGCCATCGTTTTCAATCCGCCAGTTTTCCGGCGGTGTGTTTCATGAGGCAGCGCCTGGTTGCACTTATGGGCGTGCATCCCACTTCGTCAACAGTGCAGAGATCCATGTGCCAGTTACTGGAAAATGGACAGAGCTTCCAGTTTTTCCTGTGCCTGTTTGTTGGAGCTTTCCTCTTTCACCTGGCGCGGGGGAGTCCCTTGGCTATGGAGGGTTTGAGGGAAATCACGTGAGTAGGAGGACCATAAGATAAAGCTGAGCCATCAGAATCCAGAAACAAGGCTGATGCGGAGCCAATAGCACACGGCAGCACGTTTAGTTAGTTCATCCAGTCCCACCAGTTCTTCTTCTGGACGAGGCGTTCTTGAGCTTGGCGAGCTTCTGATGACTGATAGAGAAGCTCTGGGGGTCTGTCCTCGTGCTATTGTTTGCTCCACGCCTGGAAAACAGTTGTTTTATTGCCCACCCCGAGGTCCCCTCTGCCTCCCGAAGCAGCGACTGAAAACCCCAATTTTACCAAGGGCATTGATATTGATATCAATTGAGTCACCCAATTCTCGGTGATTGAGATATTATGGACTCGCACATCGATGGGCTAGCAGCGGACCTCCCTCACCTCCTGAGGGAAGTGAAGGGTACAGGATCTGCAGACACTCTACTGCTGGGTGCCCACAGGTGGCTGGGGGAGACAGTCCCGTGTCTGCTGTCGCAGTACATGTTCAGGGACATTTGCAACACCGTGGCTGAGTCTGTTGTCGTTATAGATGGGCTTGGCTGTGCTCTTGATGAGAGGAAGAGAGAATCGATGTTCACGGCACCGCCGATGTGCGTGGCCACTGCTGGTAGGCCCCCTGACAAGTGGATCTGGAGGACAAACAGGCAGCGTGCCCGCCTGTGGTGGACGGTGTGAGGACCAGAGGTATCGTACTGATATGGATATGGAACCAGCGCCATCAAGGCTCTATAATGTTGCACAGGGCCGGTAGCTCGACTGCTGTGTCCCATCATTGGACGTCTCGTGACACACAGCAGTAAACCATAATGGCGACTGCTGGGTGCTCGGGGGTAACTGCTCAGATGGCATACACGGTATATCCGTGCTGACACATGATGGCTCGCGGTGGATCAGTTCAGCTAAGTTGGAGAATCTGACTATTGTGTCAGCGTGCTCTTACAGAGGAGCTCTTTGGGCGATGGCCCGCGAGCATAGTTTGAGAAGTGAGTGTGTTATGAGGTTTGACCCACGGGAGCACTGCTTAGACAATATCCTTACCGAGGGTGTCAGATATGGCGTCACTGGTGCAAGCTGTGAAGCGTGTGGGGACTTCCTCTACCGTGTTGGTTGCTGGGGCGAATTCTATGAATCCACTGAGAAAGTTGAATCCATGTGCCAGAGACTCGATGTGCGCATGCTCAGCTACTGGACAATGGGCAGAGCTTCCGATTCTTCCCGTGCCCGTTGGATATGTCAGGGCAAGAACAGCTGCACTCAGTTCCTTTGTCTGAGGCCTGTCTGCTGTGTCGTCAATGGAAGCGAATTCAGCCTGGACCACGCTATCCTCCTGCTTGCGTCTCCTGGCTGGGTCAGCTCGTGCTTCCCTCATGGCGCGGGAGGCCCTTGGCTACGGAGGGTTCAGGGGGAAACAGGGCGGAGTACGAGTGAGCCAGCAGAATCCAGAAGCCAGGCAGAGACGGAGCCAATAACACGCGGCAGCACGGTTAGTTAGTTCACCCGGTCCCCTCAGTTCTTCTTCTTGGCCGAGGCGATCTTGAGCTTGGCGAGCTTCTCCTCGACGTCGTCGAAGAACCGGGTGCCCGACTCGGCCTCGAGCTGCTGCTGCATGAAGCGCATGGCGGCCAGGTTGTAGCCGACCGTGTCCCTGCGCTGCTCGAGCTGCCTGCTCGACGCCCTCCACAGCCTGTCCACGACCTCGGCCAGCTCGCCCGAGTTGACCACCTGCGCGTGGTGCACGCGCAGCACAAAGCAGGCGCACTGCGCGCAGAGCTCCACGCGCCTGCCGGCCGCCACGAGGCGCGCGAGGTACCCCAGCAGCGCCGCGGCCTGGTGGAACGGCAGCAGCAGCAGCGCCTGGTCCATGTGGCTGCTGGGTATCGCCGCCAGCCGCTTGAGCACGTACTCGGCGGGGCTCAGGCCCAGCATCTCGGGGTTGGCCTCGGGCCGCGCCGGCGCCGCCTCGCCGTCCTCGAGCTCCGCGCGGGCCTCGCACTCGCGGCGGTAGACCTCGGCCTTGGCGTCCTCCTCCTGCGCCATCTCGAGCGCCTCGAGCAGCGCCTCGCCCGAGCGGATCGTCGCCAGCGTCTTGCGCGCCGCGGCCTCGGACTCGGGGCGCGCGGGGTCGTTGCGGGCCGCAAAGTCGGCCTGCTCCTCGAGCGTCGCCTCGAACTGCGTGTCGAGCTCCTTCTCCTTCTCCTCGTCGAGGAAGAGCTGCTCGTCCGTGCGCTCCCACACGCGCACCGAGCGGTCGTGCGAGCCCGTCGCCACAAACTCGCCGGCGCTGCTGACGGCGAGGCACCAGACCTCTGCGCGGTGCGCGTCGAGCTTCTGGACCTCCTCGAACTTGTCCGCGTCCCAGTACTTGACCAGGCGGTCCTTGCCGACGCTGAAGAAGTAGTGCGTGCCGGGCACAAAGGCCAGCTGCATGACGCTGTCGCTGTGGGCGATGAGCGAGCGGTGGCAGTCGCCAAAGTCCAGCCCCCAGATCTTGATGTTCTTGTCCGCAGACCCGCTGATCAGCAGCAGCCCGTCCTCCGAGATGTCCACCGACAGCACCGGCAGCTGCGCAGGCACGGGGCTCAGTCTCGTCCATCGCCCGGTGTTCCAAGTGTTTTGTGGGAAAAACCAAAGGCAAAAACAACTTGGAGTGCCAAATGAAAAACTCAAGAGGCAAGTGCGCCCTTGGTCAAAAGCAATTGAGAGTGTGTTAAAAGAGGCCACATCCCAGCACTGCGGGTCTGCGCACTGCTATTAATGGCATTGCACTTGAAATTGGTGCCTGCAAGTGGCAGTCCAACGCAAAATTCAATTGGGTCGATAACAACACGCCCCCCAGAGCGCACGCAGCTCAGGTCCCCCAGCAACTTAACCCCACGGCGCCCTAGCCCCCCAGTCCCCCCAGTCCCCCAGTCCCCCAGTCCCCCAGTCCCCCAGTCGGCGCAGGAGCAGCGGGGGGCACCTTGTGGCCGTAGAGGCTGAGGAAGAACTGCATGCCGGGGACCTTGTAGACCTTGACGGTGCAGTCGAGCAGCGCCACGGCCAGGAGCTTGCCGCTGGGGCTGTAGCGCACGCAGAGCACGTCGTCCTCCATCTGGGCGGCCCTGACCTCGGTGAGCGTGAGCTGCCGCTGCGTCTGCGCTGCGCCCTGGCCCTCGCCGGCCCCGCTGGCCCTGAGGTCAAACTCCCAGAACTTGACGCTCTTGTCCGCGCTGCCCGTCACGATGCCCGCCTTGTCGGGCGCCAGGGCCACGCTCCAGACGGCCCCCCCGTGCGCCTCGATCGTCTGCAGCAGCGTGGCGCTCTGGACCTCGACGAGCTCCAGCGTGCCCTCCTTGGTCCCCACCACCACGTGCCGGTTGCCCGGCACAAACACCGCGCTCAGCCCGTACCCCGTCTTCACCGTCCCCACGCAGTGCCCGCTCCGCACGTTCCACACCTTGAGCTCGTCTGCGCACGCCGCGCCGCGCCGGAGACGGGGGGGAGGGGGGGAGGGCAGTTGCCTGCGTTGAGTCACGCGCGTCACGTCAAGTTTCCGGGAATTGGCGCGGGCGTGCCGGCCGACGTGGAGACGAGCGTCGCGTTGTCCGAGCTGATGGCCAGCGCGCGGATGTCGGTGCGGTGCCCGGGCTGCGACACCGAGTGGACCTTGCGGGCGGCCGCGTCGGCGTCGGCGCGCGCGGCCTCGGGGTCGACCTCGTAGGCCTCGAGCGCGTTGGTGTGCAGCGCCAGCAGCGCCGTGCGCCCGTCGCGCGAGAGGTCGATCGACCGCACCTTGCCCCCCGCCCGCAGCGGCATCAGGTACTCGTACTCCTCGGCCAGCGCCGCCAGCGCCTCCCTGCGCTCGCCGCCCTCGCCCGCCGCGTCGCCCGCGTCGCTGTCGCTTCCGCTGCCAGCGTCAGCGTCGTCGCTGCCCGCCTTGCCGGTGCGCTGCTTCTTGGCCCTCCGCTGCTTCTGGCGCGCCTCCCGCCGCCTGCGCTTGCGCTCGGCCTCGTCTTCGCCGATGATCCTGTAGAACGCCGCGTACTTGTCGCCCGCCACAAACGCCAGCACTGCGAGCCGTGAGTGAGCGCCCCCTGAGGCCCGAAGCGACGCGACGTGGCGGGGCACAGCGCACCCCTGTCGTCGGCGCTGACGCTGATCGACGTCACGCGTGCCTGCGCGCCGCTGCTGACGGGGGCCGCGATCTCGCCGGCGAGCTCTGCGACGGCGGCGTCGCCCTGGTCGTCGGTGCCGCGGGCCTTGCGCTCGGCGTCGGGGGCGACGGCCCACACGCGCAGCTTGCCGTCGCTGGCGCCCGTGTAGAGCCGCCGGCCGCCGTGCGAGGCCGCCATGCTCAGCACCTCGCAGCGGTGCCCCACCAGCGTCTGCACGCAGTGCTGGCTGTCCAGGTCCCACGCCTTGACCACCGCGTCCTTGCTCGCCGAGAACAGCACCCGCGCGCTCGCGCTGAAGCAGACCGCCGTCACCTCACCTGCGCGGCGAAACCCGAATTCAGATTGAATCTGGTTTTCCCTCAATTGTTCCCCGGACCAGTGTGCCCTCGCAGGCGGAAGAGGCCGCGCTGGGCCTGGACGTCCCAGACGACGACGTCTGTGTCGCGGCCGCCGCTGGCGAGCGCCGCGCCCTCTGCGTCGAAGGCGAGGCAGGCGACGGCGCCCCTGTGCCCCGCGAGGACGACGGGCTCGCCGGGGCAGCGCTCGTCCCAGACGCGCACGACGCCGTCGTCGTGGCCCGCGGCCACCACGCAGGGGTCGCGCGGGTGTCGGGCGACGACGGTGACGGAGGAGGGGGCGGCCGAGGGCTCGGGGTCGAGGTAGGGGGCGCGTGCGGCGTCGCCGCGGCGGAGGTGCCAGTGGGCGACGGCCTCGAGGGCGCCGGTGACGGCCAGCGACGACGTGGCGTCGAGGACCGCGTTGGCGCTCGTCACCGCGCCCAGCGTGCTGCGCAGCGCGTACCGCAGGTAGGCCTTGCCCATCGTTGCTCTGCGTGCCCCGGGGGTCGCTGATGTGGAGATATGGAGATCAGGCCACGGAGATATTGTGCAGGGGCCCCTGCTGATGTCATCAGCCGTGAGATCTACGCGATATGCCCAGAGCATATCTCTGCGGGGTTGAAACAATGATACGGTTTCTGGAATGGGATTCAGGAACAATGGCCCCAGTCCTGTCCTTTCCTTTCTGTGTGGACCAACACAAGGCAAGAGGGGATTGCGACATCGCAGCCACACGAATTCAGAGAGCAGTCAGTTGAATGGGAACAACCATTTTGGGGCGAGTGAATATGAAGTAAATGTACGAAAAATGGAATGTACAGACCTTTCAATACAGGAAGAGCACAGACCGGGATCTAAAAAGCTCCCCAGCGGGGAATTGAACCCCGATCAGCCATGTGACAGACGGCTATACTAAACCGTTATACTACTGAGGATTTCATACAAACTGGAAGCTTCAGTAAAACACTGGAAGATTTCGCTCATATTGGAAGAGAAAAATCAAATCAGTTAAGTCAGGGTCTTCACTGGATCACGATCCCAAGTGGGCTCTTAGCCCCTGATATGATTTTGTGCTACAGGCAATGTGTGTTTTATGCTTGAGCTGGTATTCAGCTGGCTTAAAGTGCTTTATGTACTATCATGCTACATATTTATTACACTACAAATCAGAAGGAAGAGAGAGAAGGAAGCTACAATCTAATGCTAATCTAATAACATAAAGCACTGCAAAAAAACAACTGCAAAACACACAAAAAACACTCTGTGCAGTCACAATTAACATGCTAATGATTTTTGTTATTAATATTCAACCTAAGTTTACAGAAAAAAGAAGGGTTTTCCCTGACTGCCAGTAGCCAAGTTTGAGGTTTTTGAAGGGGTCTTTTTGCACAGGTATGCTGCCCCATGCAATGTAGTAATTGCTTGATAACTCTCTGTACTACATACTGTGTAATCAGTACATAAGATTGAAAAATTATTGCATAGAATGATCAAATTCTCCAATATTTAGGGGTGGGACAGAAACAGCAGGCCCAGTTCCTGGCAAATCCCATCCTGCTGAGAACTCTGCAAACCCTTTGAGGGAAAGGTTGAGCTCAGTACGAATTGGACACTCGTACGAGTGACGCCGAGTGCCGATCGCTCCAGGCAGCAATGGCCATAACATCATGCACCAAGAGTGGGGCCCCCACCCCCCGAGGCACTGGCCATGGGCGATCACAACTCAAGTAGTGCTGATGGGCGAGTAGGAAGAGTTGTGACGAACTGCGTGGGCACCGAATTCGTCCTCGTGATTACGAGTGGGCCCCAGGCCCCCTGCAGCGGCTCATGCCCTCAGGCGACTCAGTCCTCGATTCATGAGTGGCCCTAGTGCCCCTGCGTTAGTTCCTCACAGCTATCACAGTCCTGCGAGTTTTGTGCGTGTGCGTCACGTGTGCGTGTGTGTTTGCGCTAATTCAGGGTCGGTGACGACAAAGCAGGTCCGTAGGGCAAGGCCTCTCAGTTGTTCCTGAAGGGCCTTTTCCGAGAGACGCCCCGGAAGCTGCAGGCCCCTCCGTCTTCTGACCCCTGGAACCAAGTCCACCGAGCCGTTCCGCATCGAGATCAGCCACGACCCCGAGTACCAAGACGCTTCAAGTTCAACGAGCCGAGACTTCCAAGCTTGAGGTCCGCCGAATGTTACACGTCAGCGGAAAATCCTACTGGACCTGCGTCAGGATTCCCCCGTTCAATTGACTCCCGCCCTGTGCCCAGAAACACAGGACTTTATTGCTCTGATCTCAGAGAGCCCCCAAACTAGTTCACAACATCTTGGCCTTGTTGTTTTGCTGGCGTCATGAAGAGAGCGGCCGAGGGCGAGGTGGAGAAGCCACAAAGCAAGAAACCGAGAAGTGCCGCCGGCCAAGGTACCTGTCCACCACGCACAGCACTGTCGCCTGCGGGCCACCCCCTTTTTCCAGACAAACTGCGTTAGGCCTCGGACTTGGAGCTTCAGCACCCGAGGCAGCCGAGCAGGAGCAGAGGCAGCCACCCCCTCGCGCTGTTCTGCAGGCACGTAGCAAGCCGCGCCTGGCAACCCTCACCCCGTCTGCTTCTCGCAGAGGCCGCCGGGGAAGAGCGCGCCGGACCTGGGCCTACACCCTGTCGACCGCGAGCTCGAGACCGAGATCCTCGTCCGCACGGCACTCGCCAACCACAGCATCGCCGCCAGCGAGAAGCCGTACCTCCTGTACTCGTCCCAGGCGCTCGGCGCCGGCAAGACCTTCTTCGGCGAGCACGCCGTCCCGCTCCTGCGCGACGACCTTGCGTGCGGCGGGCCGGTCACCAGCGCTCTGCTCGACCCTCCTCCCCAGACCCCGCCCGAGGACGACAGGGCCAACCTGTGCGCGCTGCGCGCGTGCCAGCCGCGCGGGACGTGGACGCGCCAGCTCGTGGCGGGCTTTGCCGGCGCCTGCGCCGTGACAGTCGAACTCAAGGGCATCGAGCCGCCCACCAGCTCGAGCAGGACCACGTTCGAGGAGGCCCTCTACCGCCACATTTACGCGTCCGCCACCGGTGTCCGCGCCCCCGAGGACATCCGCCTCGACCCCTCGTTGCTCTTGGAGGCGCGTGTCTCTTGCTGCCTCCCGCCTGCTCACACGCGCACGCGCACACAGAGGATTGCTGCTCAGACGCGCCACGGCGGGATGTGGTTCCTCTTCTTCGACGAGATCGGCGTGGTGGAGACCCCGCGCTTCACGGAAGCGTTTGCGCAGCTCAAGAGCGCCGGGGCGACGCCCCACCGCGTCTTCTTCGAGATAATAGAGCCGTTCCTTCGACTCAAGGCCCGCCAGCACACCTTTGGGCGCACGCACTCACCATCGAGGCCAACACCCTGCAGAACATCTTCGTGTTCTGCGCGGGCAAGTCCGTCACACTGGCGCAACTCGCTCTGGGAAAGGCCGGATCCCCGGTAAGGCTGGTTCTTCTTGCCATGGGCCCCCTGCAGGTGCGTCTTGTTTGTCCTGCGCTGCTCTGCTTTGTTGCTTATTGTCTGTTGATTCAGGTGAGCGACATTGTGCAAGTCATGCAGTGCACTCGCTGCAACGGCGGTGCGAGGCTTCTCGGCGACGAGCTGCTAGCGCGCCTGAAGATCAGAAGCCTCGAGGACTTTGCCCGCGCCGTGTTCGTGTACACTGGCGGCATCGGCAGGCTCGTCAAGAGAACCTTCGAGACTCTGTTGGGTGCCAGGGAGCAGGACGTCCTCGCCTACGACTCCATCGAGGATCTCATGGAGGGCTATGTCAGCCACAAGATCCTGGCGGACACCTCGGCCCCGTTGGTCACACTGCCGGAGGACAGCGGACTCCGCGCTGCCTACACAACAGCCCTCCTCTTCTGTGCGTTTTCTCCCGTGCCACACCCCCTCCTCCCAGCATTTGCCGACTCTGCGCACAACACTGCAGACATCACGGGCACAAAGTTCGACGGAGGCCTCGTTGTGAGGCTCGCGGACGGCAGCAGCTGCCCAATCCTGGACCTCGTCTCGCAGCTCTGCCTGTACATCAAGTCTGTTGGCTCCGAGTTCGCGTTCGTCTTCCCCAAGTTCACAGCGGACTGGCTGTCGTCTTGCGGCGACGGCGTCGTGTCGAGCATGGCCGGGCTCATGCAGTACGTCTCGCGGTTTCCGGCGGTGCTGGACCGCGGCCACGTGCTGGTCTTGATGCTCGCGCAGACGTTGTCGATCAAGCTGCGCTCGAAGGATAGCTACAGCGACGTGGGCGCGTTCAGCCGGTCGGAGTCGTTCAAGGACAGGGTCATCAACAGGACGAGCACGGAGGGCGACTTCGCGATCGTGCCGACCCCTTCGTTCAACAGCGGCGTGCCCGAGGGAAAGCCGTCGACGTTCCCGGACGGCCGCGTGCACAATTTCAGCACCGCAGACTGGGGGCTCTTCTCGGAGAAGCGCCTCTCCACGCGCACGATCGGAGTGCCGTACGACAACAACTCTGTCGGGCACGACCTCGACGTCTCCGACCCGTCGGCTCCGTGGGCTCTGTTCGCGCTCAAGAACTTGCAGGGGGCCAAGGGCAATGGCACGAGCTTCAAGGTCATCCGAGAGGAGATCTCCAAGACGCTGGTTTCTGCGCGCGCGTCTGAGTGCGAGGCGCTGGGCCAGCGCCGCATCGTGCTCTTCATCGTTTCCACGCGGCTCACCAAGTCGGTCGAGAGCGTTCTGAGGCACGGGAGCCTTTCCTTGGGCCCTGGGACGTGGTACAAGGCAAAGGTAGCTGCACCCACCAGTTTCGTCTCTTGCACAACTTTGTGACGATCCCTCCCCCCCCCCCACCAGAGCCGAGACGGAACAACCCTCCACACTAGGAATCTCAGGGGAACCTGCGATGTGGCGCTTGCGATTCCGCAGAACGGCGAGCTCGTCCTGCTCGGCAAGGAGGCCATGGAGGAGCTCTTTGGCCGCATGCAACTCGAGCAGCTGACTAAGTATTTCGAGAGCCCAAACGATGTCAAGCGCTGCAACGCCCTGATCTCGTACCAATTCGGCCAAGTGACCAGCTGTGCGCACAGCACATGTTTTTCTCTCGCAGATCTACTAAACTGACGTTCTTCTTGCTGCACCAGTTTCCAACAAGGCACCCAAGGGGCTGGCACAGGCGTTCGATGCAGTTGCTGCGGGGAGCACAGCGGCAACCAGCACACTGTTCGTCCGCTATCTCCATTTCTGGCGGGCAAGCGAGAGCCTCACACGCAACGCACAAACCCACAGGGATTCCGGAGCCCCGTCTGCCGCCCCTGCGGCAGCCAACCCCCTTTTCGCGAACCCCGAGACGAAGATCGACCTGGAGTGGCTGCGGGCGGTATTCCCGAAGAAGGACCCGAACAAGCTGGAGCGGTGGAGGAAGATGCTGGTGGAGGACAACGAGGTTGAAGACGTTGGGACCCTGGCCGTGCAGAAGCAGGAGTCGCTTGAGCGCTGGGGGATTCCCGGGGCAATCGCAGCGACACTGGCAGAGCAGGCCGCACTGTGCCCGAAGTAGTGGCAAGCACATTGCTCACACGAGTTTCGAGTTCCGCCCACACCCGTCCTACGGGTTCCATTCAAACACAATTTCAACCCCACCCTCGGGCAACAGGGGCCGCACCGGACAGAGACCTGGCCTGAGGGTTATCTCTAGCAGAGCCCTCTGAGAGTAACTCTCGTTCATGTCCCGGTGGGTCCTGACACGAAAACTGGCTGGGTGGCAGGCCCCTTTCTTTCCCTGCGAAAAAATGGTGTCGCCCGAGTTCGCCTGACCAACCACAGTGTGTGTGGCAGCATTACTGAGCGCACGCTGACTCAGTCTGTGGTCATGTAACTCTGGGGGCCAATTAAATCTGGATTATATTCACCTGGGGGAACAATTTCACCCGGACAGGCGCCAGTCTTGATGCAGGGATCACAACTGCAAGTTCATAGACCTGCTAGAAAACCCCGGGTCAAATCCTGTGCTCCGAAAGGACTGGAACCCTCTGACAAGAGAAAAGATACGGGTATCTTACCGCAATATCGGTCCGGGGGCGGGGAAAATGCAATTTCCAGAACTGCTGTGTTGGGCGTCGCTGTATGCCGAAATAGCGCAGCTGGTGTGGGGGGATTCTGAAGTCTGGGGGGCTGATCCTGACATTACGTGCACCCCGGTGGAACTCGGACCCCGCCTGAGAGCCCTGTTGAACTCTGTCCCGATTTGGGTCCCCCGCCCGCCCTGTGTGCACAACAGACACTCTGTACTAAAGTTTCACAGCCCCAACCCAATCAGGGCGACTACCCGCCCCACGCACCTCCGCGAGCGCACCAGCATCGCCCCCCCAGCCCCGCCCACCGCACCCGGGGGCCCCCCGCCCTGTGTGCCGTGCCCGATTCCGCATCCGATGTCCTCGCCCGATATTATTCCTGCGCACCCGCCGGCCCTTGCGGCTCTCGCGTCGTCTCTTGCGCACCCGAATTCAAACCCGCCGCCCGACGCCGCCGCCGCCAGCCCCGCCTCGAGCAGCAGCAGCAGCTCCCCGCGGCCCTCGTCGCTGACCCCGCCCCCGCTGCTGCTCGCAGCCCACGCGCAGCCCGCGCCCCCGGCCCCGCGCTCGCGCCTCTCGCTCATCTGGTCGGCGCTGCCCTTCGCCCGCGCCCTCAGCTCGCTCTCGGCCACGTCCTCCCCGGCGTCCTCCCCGCGCGCCGGCCCCGCCGCGGCGCCGTCCTCGCCCGCGCCCTCGCCGGCGCTGCTGCCGCTGGCGCCCGCGACGGCCGAGCAGCGCTTCGTCTACGGCGGCCCGCGGCACCGCCAGAGCCGCAGCCTCACGATCCCCGCGTCGCCCGTGCCCTCGCCCTCGCCCCCGGCGTCGCCCTCGGCCGCCTCGGCGCCGCCGCTCGCGGGGCAGGCGGCCAGCGAGGCCCCGGCGGCCGCAGGGGAGGCGGCAGGCGCAGCTGATGCGACGTTTGCGGAGCCGCAGCCGCACAGGCGGTCGCGGTCGCTGGCCTCCATCGCCAGCGACGGCCGCGCGCGGTTCGCGAGGTTCGCGCGCATGCTGCGCGACCGCGCGCGGAGCGGCTCGCGGTCGTCGGCCAGTGCCAGCGGGTCCGAGTCGTCGCCGGCGTCGCCGTCGCCCGCGCTGCCGCTGTCGCATCCGCCCGAGCCGTCCATGTCGTCGGTCTTCGACTCCGAGGCCGCGCTGCTCGCCTCGCACGGCCGCCCGCCGCCGCCGCCGCCCGCGGGGGCCGTGCCGGCGGCCGAGGCCTGGGAGCCGCCGGTGCCCGCGGGGTGGGAGGAGCGCGCGGAGGAGCGGACGGGTGCCGTCTACTACGTGCGGGCCAGCGACGGCAGGGCGCAGTGGGCGCGGCCCGAGCTCGAGCCGGGCGTCGCCCAGCGGCACAGGCTCGCGGCCTGCGTGTCGCTGGCCCTGTGCGCGGGCGGCGGCGATGAGGCCGACGCCGTGCTCGAGGCGCTGCTCTGCGCGCACAGACGCGACTTCGAGCTCGTCGCCCCGCGCGAGGTCCTCGACGCCCTCGCGGGGCCCGCGGGCTCGGCCGAGGCCACGCCCGCGGTCGTCGAGAGGACCTGCGCCGCCGTCGAGCGCTGGCTCGCGGCCTACCCCGAGGACTTCCGCGACCAATGTCCGCGGAACTCTCTCCCCCCGAATTCAATTCAATTCCCCCCGCGAATTCAAACCCGGAATTGACTTGGCTGCGATGCGACAGCGCTGGCCGACGGCGTGCGGCAGTTCGCGGCGAGGCTCCGCGAGAGCGGCGGCGAGGACGACGCCGAGCGCATCGAGGACGCCCTGCGCAGGTCCGCGCGCCGCGCCGACGGCCTGGCGCCCAAGACGCCGCTGTGCCCGGGAATCATGTCGCCCAACAGACGAGTGCGGACCCCAATTCAATTCGCCAATTCGATTCCCCGTTTCCTCACGTGCTCTCTTTCTCCCGCGCCCTGGCAGTACTCGTGCCTGGCGGCGGCGGCGGGGGACAGCTTCAACCCGCTGAGCGTGAGCCCGCTGGCGTTTGCGCGGGCGGTGAAGCACGTGCACCAGACGCAGTTCCGCGCGGTGTCGCTGCGGGCGGCCGTGCTGCCGGCGTACCGCGAGAGCGCGACGCGGATGGCGCGGCAGTTCGACGTGCTGGCGCTGTGGGTGGTCTCTCACGTGCTGCAGCAGCCGTGCCGCGAGGCGCGGGCCAAGACGCTGACGTTCTTTGTCGAGCTGGCCGACTCGCTCTGGGACCTGCGCGACTACCACGGCTGCCTGGCCGTCTGCGCCGCCGTGACCTCTGCCGACGTCCGCGCGCTGGCCTCGGCGTGGCAGGACGTCGACAGGCCCGTGCTGCGGGCGCTGGACATGCTCGAGCGCAGGTGCGACCCGGGCGACGGCTCGTACCCGCGGCTCTGGGAGACGCTCGACGCGCCGTCGCCGACGACGCCCGTGCCGCACGTGGGGTCGCTGCGGACGATCGTCGAGCGGCTCGTGGCCGCCTACGAGCCGCCCGCGAGGTGCCTGCACATGGGCAGGCTGCTGCGGACCGTCGCCAGGCTGCAGGGGGCCGAGCCGCTGCCGCTGCCCTCGAGCCTCGAGCGCGCCGTCGCCTTTCTCGGCGACCTCGAGCGCCGCGTGCTGCCCGAGGACCAGCGCAGCGAGCTCTCCGCAGCCATCGCCGCCAACGAGTAGCCCCGCAGAGACCGACCCCCACCGCCACCACCGCCACGCTGTTACACTACCTTACTCCCCCCTCCCCCCTTACATGCAACAACACTGTGAATGTGAAGCATCTTCCTTTTTTTGCCTTGTCTCGGCCCGCTGTGCTGGCTGCTGCCACTGCCGAGGGGCGGGGGCCACCCTCGCTGATCCCCTCAACCGCCCCCCGCCCTGGGTGATCTCGCCCTTTGGATTTTTGTGGTCGCAGCCGTTCCTTTTGCATGGCCTGTTTTGGTGGCTTCCTCTGGGGCAAGTTTCGCAACGGCACATATGCCGCCGCGGCCCAAGGAGGTGCCCGGCGTCCCGCGCTTCCCGCAGGCAGGGCCGTAGAGGGCTGCCCTCGCCCTTTGCCCGATTTCTTGGCGAGAAGCCTCTCTTTCAAAGCCGTGCTTGTTTGGGGGCTACTTCGTCAGGGATGTTCGTTTCTATCATCGTACAAATTGCGAATGACGCGGGGCCGCGCGCGTGGTGGGAGGGGGGTGGGGATGGTTGCCAGGCGACGCCCTCCCCCCGCCCTCAGAGGTACTGCGAGATGAAGCTCTTGAGCGCCTGCAGCTTGACCAGCTGCATCAGCGACTCGGACTCGAGCGCCTGCAGCTTCTCGAGCATCTCTGACGTGGCTCTCCTGCCCGCCTCGGGCACGCCGGCCGCCCCAGGCGTCGTCGACGACGACGGCAGCACGTCGCCGGGCGCGGCAGACGTCGAGGGCTGGACGGACGACGACGACGGCGGGTCCACGGGCATCTCCTCGGTCAGCGAGAGCATCAGGGGCGAGACCAGCGCCGGCGGCGTGGGCCCCGTCGTCGAGGGGCCCATCGAGTGCGTCTTGGGCGAGCACGACGCTGCCTCGCCGGCCGTGCGCCTGCGGCAGACGAACGAGGAGGACTTGGAGCAGAAGGAGATCGGCTGCGAGAGCACCCGCGCTGCCACGGGCCCGTCGCGCGCGTGCAGCTCGACGCAGACGACCACGCGGCCGCCCAGGTGCAGCCTCGACGAGTTGCAGCGCCTGCGCGTGGCCGGCCGTCAGCGTGGGATCGTCCGTGCGTGTGGATTTATGACGGCGTTGGATGCGCGTTGGGCGCAGCCGAGAAGATGGCGGGAGAGCGCACGAGCGGCAGTTGTTGAAGACAAAGTAGCTCAGGGGCCCCACGCGGTCCGTCTCCTTGTCGGTCCGCACGCCGCTGAGCACCGACACGAGCACGTTGGACCTCGTGGTGCACCTCGAGCACGGCTCGAGCGCTGCACGCGATGCCGTTTTTTCCGATCAGCGTACGGGAAGCCGTACAAAATCGAAGGGCGCCATAAGGAAGGCGGAGGGGCCCGCGGGGGTAAAAATGGCGCTGCCCCAAAAATGCCTAATATCCCGATCGCCACGCACGCTCGCCGTCCTCCTGGCCCTCGAGCAGCAGCACGGCCGTGCGGCCCGCCTCCCACACGCCGCCGGGGCCCACGTTGTTCCGCCTGAGCCACTCGTGGCCCGCCGTGAGCGTGATCTGCACCGTTTTGCATGCAATTATTCCCGCACGGCGCAAGAGAAGAAGAGTCTGTCAGCCATCGATCCCCGAAACAGCCCAACGGGCCTGTTGAGGCGCATGGCACTGCGGAGGGGCTGGGGAAGAGGGGGAGGGGCCACGCGCCTGGAAGGGGGTGCCGAGGAAGACCTTGTTGGTGCTGGCCCAGAGCACGGGCTCGCTGTCGGGGGTGCCCACGGCCGCGGGGCTCGCCGACATCACAGACTCCTCCTCCGACGCCCTGCAGCCCAGCGAGGAGGAAGGAGGAGCGAGGCGTGAGGCGCTGCGAGGGAGGGCAGCGGGGGGGGAGGGGAAGGGGGCAGGGAGGTGGGGGGGACCCACATGTGCGCAGCGGCCATCGAGACAGACGTGTGTCGCAGAGGGCGGTATTAGTACTACTGTCACAAAAGAGAGACCTTCTGACGGCATGACGACGAGAGTGTACGCTGCCCGATTGTGGAACCCTCCGATAGCCCGCCCGAGTCTCCTCGGACCGGCCGGACCTGCAATGGTCCTTCCGGGAGCCATCGAAGGGCGTTCCTCCGTTGCCGGCACCCGGGACGTCTCCTGTCGCCCGCAGAGGCGGGCGGGACTGGCGCAGCCTCGCCCGAGGGTGGGACGGGCGCCGCCAGCCGTCGAGGGTCGCCGGGCGGCGTGGGGGTGCCAGTGGGGCAGCTCTTGGAGCCTCTTTGGGGTCAAGACGTGGAAGACTGCCCCCTTGGGCAGTTTTCTTTGCTTTTATGGTGCTGTTCTTTTTTGAGTGGCCTATCGCATATGTGCTCTCCGAGGCAGTTGGACTGCTCCGTCGCCACCGAGGCCGGAAAAACCGTTGGCGGCCTGGTTCCGCGCACAAAGGTCCGGTCCAACCGAACCGAATAGCCATCCATGCGGAAATAGCACAGAAGGAGTTTCTGTCAAGCCAGCTGGTATGGCCCCGCCAAGACCCCAGCACCGACCACGCTCGGCCAGACGCATTCCACACGCAGCTCACTCAGCACCACTTGCCCGGCCCCCACCATGGCCAGTCACCCCGCCATACACAGGCAACCCGTATCAGCCGTGATACACGGGGGAGATACGCGTATCTCCTCGCGGAGAAGATATTCCATATCCATTCAGAGATACGAGCCCCACAAAATATCTTCTTTCCTTGTGTCGCGCAGCAATGGCGGAGCAGTCGGCGGCGCTCGCACCGGCGGCCGCGCAGCCCCCGGCCCCCCCGGCCGCCCCCGCCATCCCCCAGCCCCAGGCGCCCCCGCGGGCCCCCTCCTCGCGCTCTCCGCGGGCCCCCACGCCGCCCGCCCGCGGCCGCCGCAGCCGGGGGTCGCCGGCCCCCGATGACGTGGCGTCGCGCGCGGCGGCCGAGCGGATGACGTGCGACGACGTCGTCGCGTGGCTCGCGCGCTCGGGCGTCGCCAGCGCCGCCGGGGCCTTCGCCGCGCACGGCGTCGACGGGCGGGCGCTCGTTGACGTCACCGACGACGCGCTCGTCGACCGCCTCGTGGACGCGCTGGGGCTGCCCGCCGAGATCGCCCGCCTGGTGGCCGCGGCCCGCGAGCGCCTGCTGGGCGGCGGCGGGGGCGAGGGGGCGGCGAGGAAGAGGGCGCGCGTCGACGGGGGTGACGTGGAGTTGCGGCTGCTGGCGCGGCGCGAGGTCGCGGAGATGCTGGGCGACGGCGACTTCGAGCCCGTCGACGAGGGCAGGTCGACGCGCGTCCGCCACGTGCGCAACGCGGCGCTCAAGGTCTGGAAGGCCCAGACGCGCGGCGCAGACGTGGCCCGCGAGGAGCTGCTGCTCGAGGTCGACGCCCTCCTGTGCGCAGCTGCCCACCTGCTCAGCTGCTGCTGCGCCACGGGAGAGCTGGGGGGGACGGCGGAAATAATATCTGAACCGAATTCCGGGAACTTTCGCAGAAACTGCAGGCACGAGTGCGTGGTGGCGCTGCTGGGCTACATCGACGAGCCCGGGTCGCTCTGCGTGGCGCTCGAGTACTGCGAGATGGGCACGCTGCGGCAGGAGGTCGAGACGTCCAAGAAGAAGGCCCGTGGCCACGCCAAGAGATACGCCCACAATCTCGGTACACACGTCACAGATATCCCCCAAACCGTGTATCTCCTGACCCCCATCGCTCCCAGCCGACGCCATGTGCTACGTGCACTCGCAGGGGTACGTGCACTGCGACATCAAGCCCGACAACTGCTTCCTGCGACGGTGCGGCGACGACAAGCACGTCCGGCTGAAGCTCGGGTTCGAACCCCGCCGCCTCCATTTTTTGCTCCACTCTACTGATGGCAGTGTCCCCCCCCCCCCCACACAGCGACTTTGGCCACGCGTTCAGGGTCAGCGACAACCGAAAGGAGCCGCGGGGGACGGAGGGGTGGTCGGCGCCCGAGCTGGCGGCGACGCGGGGCGTGGGGTGCTCGCCAGCGACGGACATCTACAGCTTCGGGCTGGTGCTGTGGTACATGCTCGAGGCCTCGGGCGACGTGCCCTCGGCAAAGACGCAGCCGCCGCAGCACTTTGAGAGGAGGTGGAGGAGGCTCGTCGCCATGTGCACGGCGGCCTCGGCAAAGAACAGGCCCGACAGCGGCACGGTGCTCGCGCACACGCACCAGCTGCCGTCGGCCAGAGACAGGCCCACAGAGCACCAGTGGTAGAATGCCAATCTTGACAATCGTGATTCGCGGGGCGTTCCCGGATTCCGGACGAGATACGCCCCCCCCCGGATAGATCTTGGGCCCGTTGCCTGCGCCACGCCATCACTTTTACAGGAACCACTCCCGCGTCAAGACCAGCAGGACCGTATGGAGAAGCTGATAGAGATGCTGAACAGGGGCCTGGAGATGGAGTACGGCTCCTACATCCAGTACCTGACGCACGCCGAGCTCTTCAAGGGCCCCCACTGCGAGGCGTTCGAGGCGAGGTTCAGGGTGCGTGCGGGACACCCCCCCTTCGGAGCCCGGGCTGATGCGACACGCCACCCCGACAGGAGTTGGCAGGCGACGAGGCCAAGCACGCCCAGAAGTTCCGCACCCTCCTCGCGGACTACCTCGACGTCGTCCCCTCGATGTGCCGACCCCGCATGTCCAGCGCGGTCTCAGCGTGCCTGACGTGCCGCAACTGCCAGGGACACGAGGGGGATCAGGCGTGGCAAGAGCTCTTCCGAGATCCTCGACGCCGGCATCGAGTCGGAGCAGGACGGCATCAGGCTCTACAGGGAGATCCTGGACGAGGTGCCCGAAACCCCTTGGCACTGTTGCCCCTCACAGTCGGTCCTGCAGCTGGCGCTGCACAAGGACATCAGGGGCTACGGCACGTTCATTCACGAGCTCAGGCACATCCTCATGGACGAGGAGGAGCACCTCGTGCAGCTCGAGCACCTCAAGGGAGTGTAGGGGGCCCCCAGCATTGTTGATTCGGATTGCTGACGACTGCCAGTGCCTAGTAAAACAGGAATCACACACGCCGGACCTTCTTCTCCCTCACGCAGCCTCAGATGTTGTTGGCGACGACGGGCAGAGGGCGAGTGACGTCCCACGCGCCGGAGAGGGCCTCCTTCATCATATTGGTCAGCGTGCCCTCGAGGACGCCCTCGGCAAACTGCTTGAACTCGTCCAGGCGGTACACCTTGAGCATGTTGTCCATCTCGATGTCGGCCTCGCTCTTGGGGTCTGGTACGTCTTCCTCCTGCGTCGGCGGCAGCGGGCGCATGTGCTCGTACAGGAGCGTGCTCGGCTTGTCGGAGCCCGTCTCCGCGGCAGCAACCACGTCGCTGTCCTGCATGATCTCCTTCACCATCCTGATCGCCGCCTCGCTCGCCACGTCGGCCGCCTCCTGGGCAATGCCCGCCGGGGTGGCCTCCCCGGGGTCGTCCTCGGGGGCTGTCGGGGCCTCGATGTGGTACAGGGCCACGTCGTTGCCGAGCGCGCGGAACTCCTCCAGCGCGTGGGTGCGGGCCTGGATGGTGACGAACACCACGCACGTCCTTCCCGTCGGCTTGGGCATCTCCGCCACCCCCGCCGCGCTTCTCTGCGTGGGCGTCGGCACGTTGCTCGAGGAGAGGGACCGCGGGGCCCCAGTGAAGCTCGGCCCACGGCGGGGATCGGAGACGCCGCTCTTGTGCTCGGCAAAGACGAGGTCGGACTCATCGCTGGCGGGCGACCTGGAGGTCGGGGCCACGTACGTCCCGGGGCCCGCGGCGTCCTCGGGCGCAGGCACGTCGTCGAGCGTGCTCAGGAAGCAGGGCGCGTCAAAGTCGAACAGGGCGGGGCGCTCGCGCCCGATGAAGGTCAGCTTGCACACGAGCGACTGGCCGGGGCGCAGAATGCCGCTGGACGGCTCGATGACGAGGTCGTTGTACGGCGGCACGTTGCGTAGGTCCCAGACAAACCTGACAGACTCGGGCTGCGCGTTGCGCAGGTTGACCAGGCGCCGGATCTCTGCGTGCAGCGGCACGTGGCCCAGGATGAGCGTGTCGGGGAAGGCCGTGCCCAGCTGGCCCGGGAAGACAAAGTCGCCGCGCTGGGGCTGCTCCGAGGACTCCCACTCGTCCCGGGGCTGGTCCGTCTCGTCGCGGGGGTGGAACCCACTGCTCGAGAGCGTCACCGTGGCCGACCGCTTGCCCGAGGCCGTCACGGGGACCGTGCACGAGTACTGCTTGACCTCGAGCGGGCGGAACACCCAGCGCACGTACGCGGTCTCGCGGGCCGCGATCCTGCCGCGCGGGTTCTCGCAGTCCATGACGCGGGCGCCGTGGTTGAGGGCCTTGAGCTGCTCCAGGGGGTCGAGGTCGAAGGCGTACTCGACCTCGCGCGCGCACGGGTTGCGCAGCGCGTAGAAGTGGACGGGGGCGTGGCCCGCGGGCACGCCGACGGCGGCCGGGGGCAGCGGGTGGACGATGGCGCGCGACGAGGGCTGGAGCGCGTGCGGGTGCTCGAGGACGGGCTCGCAGCTCTGCAGCGTGGAGCCGCAGAGGCGCAGGAGGACGGCCTTGCCGCGGCGGACGCTGAGGATCATGGGCACCTCGTGCTGGTCGACGATGTCGTGCGAGAAGGCGACGGTGACGACGCCCGACTGGCCGGGCCCCAGGTCGCCCGACATGGTCGAGAAGCGGAAGATGCCGTTCTCGATGGCGGCGGCCTGCTTCCTCTCGTACTCGCTGCGGTCCTCGAACGTCATCCAGGGCTCCTGGCGCACGAGCGGGCTGTTCTGGAAGCGGACGTTCCACGAGAGCGGCACGGGGCCCACGTTGCTGAGCTGGAACGACACGACCGACGGCGACGAGCCGACCTCGGACGACCCGAAGTTGAACGTGAAGCACGAGAGGCACGACTCGATGTCCGACGCCGACGGCAGCACCCCCTCCCTCAGAAGCTTGCGCTGTGCAGCAGTGCCGTTACTCCGACGACGGACGGTGTGCGCACCCCAGCCACTCCCCCCAGGCGCTCACCTCGTCGCTGGTCAGGTCGGTGGCGAGCTCCTCGTTGAGCAGCGAGACCTCGAAGGCGTGCCACACAGAGTTCTTGCTGTAGCCCTCGCGGTGCACGTTGGTGATGGCCAGTGTCGGCAGGGCTCCCGACCCCTGTATCTCGATCGTCGACACGGTGGGCCCCGTTATCGAGCTGGGGCCCTCGTCGGCCCGCTTCTCGGGCGACCGCGCTGCCGCCTGCTTGCCCTCGCGCGGCGACGGCGGGGGCGACCTCTTGGAGACGCCCGCGTAGATCTGCAGCGACGATTGCTGCCGACGCCCGTGTGAGTAACCCAGCCCTCCCACTGCGCAGGCGCTGCTTGCTTACCCGCTGGGCCTCGGAGGCGATGACGATGCGCGCAGAGACCGAGTAGCGGCGGCGGAAGGTGGGGCGCAGCGTGAAGGCGACGCGGGCGCGGGACCGGGCGGCGATGACGCCCTCGGTGGGGGAGGCGCCGACAGAGGGGGCCTCGACGGGCGGGCAGCTGACAGAGGACTGCGTCTCGCACTCCTCGGTGGTCTCGTCGTCGTCGTCAAAGTCGGCGGCCGTGGGGGCGAGGCGCAGCAGGCCCTGGTTGACCATCACGCGGTAGCGGATCCAGCACTGCGTGGGGTTGTAGACGGTGACCGTCTCGCGCGAGCTGCACCCCACCAGCACGTCGCCAAAGTCCACCTGCCTCCGCGACACGCTCAGCCGCGCCTCAACGCCCTCGCCAAAGGCCCCCAGCGCCATCCGCTGCATCGACTGGTCCAGCGGCGACTCTGCGGCCGCGGCGAAGGGCTTTAGGGCGGCAGCAGGGGAGCGGAGGTGCGGGGCGCACCGCTGCTGGCGAAGACGCAGGGGATGCTCACGTGGTACCTGCGGGGGCGCAGGGGCGTGAACGTGCAGGTGAGGTGCAGCTCGTCGTTGGGGCGGACGACGCCCGAGGCCGGGTGGATGAGGAAGACGTCCTTGAAGCGCTCGGGGGCCTCCCACTTGAAGAGCACGGGGGCGCCCGAGCCGTTGCGGATGGCAAAGGTCCGGGCCGACGTGGTGCCGACGCACGTGGGCTTCATGAAGACCTGCGAGTCGTTCTCGATGAGGATCCGGGGCACGGCGCACGAGGCCACCAGCGACACCTGGTTCACCGAGTCCTGGTACCCGTTGATCGTGAACTGCGCCACCGCAGAGAACTGCGCAGCCAGGCCCCCACGGTGAGCGTCGAGGCCACGAGGAAGAGGAGGAGGAGGAGACGAAGGGGAGGGCACCTTGCCCGGGTGGGGGCCGAGGAAGTGGAAGGTGATGATCTGGAACTCGCCAGGCTGGAGGAAGAAGCGGTGAGGGACGCAGCTGAAGGCGTTCTTCTGGGCGTTCTGGAGGATGTCGACGCTGCCCGAGATGGCCGAGTCGCCGGTGCTCGAGATGCGGATGGTCTGGTGGTCGCTGCTGGCGGCCGAGACCGGGGCGAAGACGATCTTGCGGGCCGAGAGGCTGATCTTGGAGACGAGCTGCTCGGTGCTGTTGAGGAACGTGTTGCCAAAGACCGAGACGCTCATGTGCCAGGGCGGCACCATCGTCCTGTCGCTGACCATCCGGAAGTTGCGCATCGACCGGTGGCACGCGTACAGCTCCAGCGTCTCCCCGTAGCTCTCGTTGTCCTTGGGCGGCCTGAAGTGCACCTTGAACGGCATCACCTGCCCCGCCTCCACCTCGGCGTTGGCCGGCGTCACACTGAACGTCGCCCTGCGCGCCTCCTGTCAGTCGGCGGGCCCTGGGGAGAGGATAGAGAGAGAGAGAAGAGGGAAGCGGCCGCACTGGTCGGCGGGGCCTGGCTGCGGGAGGGCCCACGAGACGAAGACGCGGCCCTTGGCGTTGTTGCGGACGCGGACGACGGCGGGCTCGATGGGGCGCGAGCGGTCGCAGCGGAGGAAGTCGACGGCGTCGTCGAGGACGGCGACCTCGCCGGCGCTCTCCTCGCTCTCGAGGTACGAGGAGAAGGCCTGCAGGGCCTCGGACTTGCGCTCCTGCCGGGGCGTCATGGCCACCGCGGGCACCGCCGCCTGCGCGGGCCCCGCCGTCTCGACCTTGTCGCTGAAGCGCGTCACGCGGCGCTTGCCCGCGGCCTCGTCGCGCTCGCGCTGCGCAAAGACCTCCTCGAGGCGCTCGGGCGGCAGGCCCGCCAGCGTGGCGTCCTGGACGACGCGCGCCGCGTGCACGTCGAGGTGGCGCTGGCAGAGCGTCGGCGGCCGGATGCCGTCGTCGTAGGCCGACCCCATGACGTCCACGTACTGCGGCGAGGGCGAGGAGGGGGCGAGTGAGGGAGCGGAGGAGCGGAGGGGTGGAGGCGGACCAGGGGGCTGAGGTTCTTGAGGAGGCACCAGACGCGCTTGCTGTAGGCGATGGTCGTGTGCGGGTGGAAGCGGACGGCCACCGAGACCTTGGAGCCCTTGGCGATCTGCCCCTGCGCGGGCTCGAAGCGGAACACGCCGCTGCGGGGAGGGCGAGGGTGAGGGGCAGCTGGCGACGAGAGACGACGGACTTGTTGGGGTGGTTTGTGGTGAACTGGTAGTAGGCAGCCTCGTCCGAGTCGTTGCGGAGCGTGAGGATGCGGCTGGTGGTGGTGCCCACGGCGATGCTGCCGAAGCAGACCGACGAGGTGCTCAGCGCCACCGTGGGCCCCACCGCCGTCCCCGAGCAGCTCAGCCGCGGCGCGTTGCCCCGCTCGACGGCGACGCTGAAGGTCTCTGCGGCCCGCGCGCCCACGACGGCGGCCGCGAAGGTCACGCGGACGACGGCGGACCCCCCGGCGGCGACGGTGAGCTGCGCGGGGCTGACCTTGAACTGCGCCTCTGCCGCCACGCTGGCGCTCTCGGGGGCGCGCTCGATGCAGACGGCCGCGGCGACGGCCGAGGGGTTGCGCAGCGTGAGCTCGCGGGTGACGGGCCTGCCCGCGGGGACGTCGCCAAAGTCGAGGGCGGCGGCCGAGGCCTCGACGAAGGGGTAGCGGCCAGCGCCCGCGAGGCGGAGCAGGCGCCACTCGAGCTGCGCCGGGGGCCCCAGCACCAGCACGCACGCCGCCTCGTACGCCGCGGCCTCGGCGGGCGCGAACGTCGCCGTGAAGGTCACGGGCTGGGCGGGCGCCAGGGAGCCCGCGGCGGGCACGACGGCGAAGGGGGCGCTCGAGCGCCACGCGTAGTCGACGCGGGCGGGTCCGCTGTTCTATTTTTGGACGCAGGGGGCGCAGGGGACGCAGGACGCAATGCAGCAGCAGGGCAGCAGCCCAGGGCCGCAGGGGGTCTCAGTCGCAGGACGCAGGACGCAGGATGCAGGACAGCAGCAGGGTGGGGGGCACCGTGATGGAGAAGGTTCGGGAGACGGGGTGGCCGACGGCGCAGCGGCCAAAGGCGATGGGGGCGAGGGAGGGGGGGATGCCCGCCAGCTTGGCCTTGGACGACGTCTGCGCGCACACAGCACACACCAGGGGCGTCAGCATCGGGTGGCACCGCTCTCTGGCCGCTGCGCACCCGGGAGGCAGCGTCCGCCACGAGCTTCAGCGACGACATGGCCTGCGATTGTGTGCTCTGTGTGGTCGGAAAATATCTCATGATATCAACCCCTGAGATGTGGTGTGTCGCAACACAGCCACCCGTGGCGGTTCATCACACGAATGCGATGAATCCCTCTCCAAGAGCTGCTTTGAGTGACCTCTGCTGACCAAGGAACTTGGCCACCGGGTCCCCCTGTGCCCCGTGGTTGACTTTGGCGTCTCTTAAAATCTGTGGAGGCCGACCTAGCTCAGTCGGTAGAGCGCACGGCTCTTAACCGTGTGGTCGAGGGTTCGACCCCCTCGGTCGGCGTTCTTTTTCCGCCGCTTCCCCTTCGGTTCCCAAGATCTTTTTTGCTTCTCTTTCCCCCACAACGCACCAGAGCCAGTCACCGCACCCCAGCCACAGCCCCCATGTCGACGACGGCACCCAGCACCCCCGGCGCCCCCAGCAGCGTCTACCAGCAGCGCCTGGCGTGCCTGCGGAGCGCCTGCGAGGCAGCGGGCTACAGCGGGTACGTGGCCACGAGCGAGGAGAGCCTCTACTACCTGCTGGGCCTCCCCTACAAGCCCCTCGAGCGCCCCTTCCTCGCCCTCGTCCCCGCCGCCTCGGGCCCCTTCCTCGTCGTCCCGCTCCTCGAGCTCGCTCACCTCCGCGCCAACCCCGCGGGCCTCGACGACGCCGTCGCCTACGACGAGTTCCCTGCGCAGGGGGGCAGGGGCTACGCTGACGCCGTCGCTGGGGCCCTCGCTCAGCGCTGCGTACCGATCTGCCACCGACCGCTCGCCGTAGACCCCGCCACGCCGGCGCACGTGCTCCGCGCCCTCGAGGCTGCCCTCGCACCCGCCAGGCTCGAGGCCTCGCCCCTCCTCGAGGCCCTCAGGGCCGTCAAGGTGCGCCTTTCTTGGGCTTTATTCGATGCCCAGCCAGTCGCTGGAATTTCAGAGGAAAGCGGCTGGAAAGACGCCTCTTTTGGGCTGCGGCAGCCGCGGTTTTCTTCGGCTTTCTTCGATGCCCTGCTCGGGCAGCTAGTCTCTGGAATTCCAGTGAAAAGCGTCTGGAAAGATGCCTCTCAGGGTCATAATTACAAAACATACACACCATTTGACTCAACCACCGGGTACTTTGCAACGTATAGGACGCGCGGGAGCTCGAGCAGATACGGACGGCGTGCAGGCACGGGGTGGCGGGCATGCGCGAGGTGCTCGCCAAGGTGTACAGCGGCATCTCGGAGCTCGAGATCCTCTCGGTCTCGAGCGGCGTGCTGGCGAAGATCATCGCCGAGGGCCCCGTCGACCTGCTCACGACGTCGCTGCTGACCATGTCGTGGGTCGCCCCGCTCAGCGCCGACCCACACAGCGTCCCAATCGTCTCGGACCGCCTGCGGGCGGGGCCCCACATCGCCATGGTGTTCTACCGGGTCAACGGCTACGCCTGCGAGTGTGAGCGCACCTTCTTCGTCGAGGAGCCCACCGCCGAGGCCAAGCAGCTGTTCGGCCTCATGCTCCAGGCCCGCGACCTCGTGCGTAGTCCTTAAATTACTGGGTTGAATTCCGCTGTATCCTGATAATCCTGAAATTTGCCGAGGAAAAATGCCGCACGCCCAAATCAATTGATATTCGTCCAAACCGCGCGCAGGCGTTCTCGATGGTGAGGCCAGGGGCGGTGTGCGAGGAGATCGACAGGGCGGTGCGCAAGATGCTGGGAGACGCGGGGCACGCGGGGCACATTCTGCACAGGACGGGGCACGGCATCGGCATCAGCAACCACGAGGGCCCGTACCTGGCGCTGGGGTGCCCCGACGTGCTGCGGGCTGGCATGGTCATCAGCGTGGAGCCCGGCATCTACATCGAGAAGCTCGGGGGGTTCAGGCACTCGGACACGGTGCTCGTGACCGAGAACGGCTTCGAGGTCCTGACTGGCGGCATCCCTGTCTCGCTGCAGGACCTCACCATCACGGATACCAAGCTCTGGAATCGCGCCAAGGGCTGGGCCACTTGCTGGTACGCGGGGGTCTAAGCATCTAAGCTGTCCTGCCGTCCCAGTATCAATCGGCACATACATCGGCAGATATCAACAATGACAAATCGAGATTGCTGGAATCAGAGTTTGATAACATATTCCCTCACACACAACAATTTTGGTGGTATCAATTGCAATAGGCATACAGTGCACACCAAACTCAGAGAACCCCTTCTTGTCCAGTCTGCTCTGCACACCGAACTACGTTTGGCTTGGCTCCTAACTCGAAGTGAAGTCCTCCGTGACACGGCCTCAAGTTCCTTACCAGACTGAGTTGGAATCGCTTTGGTGGCAAGAGGATCACATTCGTGTTCTTGTCACTGGGTGCCTTTTTTGCAAGGAAGTCGTTTCTTGAGCCTAAGCCATGAAGGATCCTGGAATTAGGTGCTTTAACCGATTTTTGAGCCAAGCATGTATGCTACAACCAGCAGGAGGGCAGGGGCTATGCAGACGTCATCACTGGGGCCCTCGCACAGTGCAATGTCCTACTCAACCACTCACCACTTGCTGTTGACCCAGCCATGCTGGTGTATGTGCTCTGCGCCCTCGAGGCTGCCCTTGCCCCCATCAGGCTCGAGGCCTCACCCCTTCTCGAGACCCTCAGGGCCGTCAAGGTGTGCAGGGGAGCCACCACCTGCTTTTCTCAGTGTTTTTCAGTGATCAGCTGGCTGAAATTTCAGAGGAAAGCAGCTGGAAAGACACCTCTTTTGCACTGTATCTTTGTCCAAAGCAATCTGTTAAATTCCAAGGATTCATATCAACTCATATCAATTGAAATCCACTTTCACAAGAATTTCTGGTTATTATCCCTTTCTAATCAGAAATATCGATTATGAAGGCAGAACTTGTCTTCATCTACACAGTTTCTGACCTGCACATCATCTGCACTGTGAATGCTAAGTGGGTGTCACAGCACAGTGAGTAACAGCTGCCTGCTGGTGGTCAGCAATGCCTTGAACCACCTACTAATGCTGATGCAGATACTGCTCTTCTTGCTAGTACTTCTGCCTCTTTCTCATCCCAGGCAATCACATGCCCATTCCAGTGATTTAAAAAAACACTCTTAGATATCACACCCCCTCTGAGAAGAAGGCAAACCAGTTCTTTGACTACAAAACCAGCAGAGTGAAATGCAATACTGCAACAGATCACAAACATAAGAAGTGGGATGCAAGTTAGTAAGAATTTGCAGGGAATGAAAGACAATAGTAATTCAGGAGAATTCAAGCAAGATAAACTAGAAGAAAAGAAGGCACAGTTTTTACTCACATAGCACAGAAGAGGATATGCTGTGATACAAACCCTTTTCATACAAAATACTGATCACATACTTGCATAATAGGGAATTAAAGAGCAATGAGTGTTCGGTTTTTCTCATCATGTTCATTTCTACGGATACAGATTTGTGAGGCAGAGTATGAAAACCATCTTCCTCTAGGGCCATTCATCATATTTGAGAGCCAATCATTTTCTAATTGAATCCTGATTTAAATACAGAAGTCCTATCTGTCTGAAAACATGTTATTCAAAGTGAAATTTAACTCACAGTCGTGGGTGCCTTCCAGAGCCTCTTTCCAGTCTTGCAGCCTTTTCTTTCCTTTCCGAGCCTGACATCAAGCTTCTTTACAGAGTTACAAACAGGTCTTGGCCACACTTGCCTTTTTGCAATTCCAACAGCCTCTACGAGTGGAGCAGTTCACGTTTCTTGACAATGTCCTGTGTATCCGTCCAGTCTGTGGGGCCTCAATTAGTCGACTGCACTTCCCACTGGCCCCGGGCAGGTAAGGAGGGACTTCTGGCTGTGCAAGTAGCCACTGCGTCCCACGAAATCTGTACCTGTAGTTCTGACAGGGTGTCCTTCAACCTCCGCAGACTCTCCTCAGGAGCTTCCCCTAACTTCACCTGGTGACGGTCCAGAGGTCCATCAGAGATTTCATTGGTGTTGAAAAAACATCACTCACTGCACACAACGGCCAGAGTAAGGAAAATAGCTCGGAGGTAGTGCCGCAGGGGATATGTACTCAGGATATCAGGCGAAGACGTGCCAACGTCGGTTACGAGTATGAGTCATCGGATTTCTTGAGTTGTAAGAGCCGTGTCATCAAACACCAACAACATTGAGCTTGGAGCTTTCCCCCTTGTCTGCACCAGTCACCGCACGACCCCCACCCATGTCGACGACGGCATCCAGCACCCCCAGCGCCCCCAGCAACGTCTTCCAGCAGCGCCTGGCGTGCCTGCGGAGCGCCTGCACAGCAGCGGGCTACAGCGGGTACGTGGCCACAAGCGAGGAGAGCCTCTACTACCTGCTGGGCCTCCCCTACAAGCCCCTCGAGCGCCCCTTCTTCGCCCTCGTCCCCGCTGCCTGCGGTTCCTGCTGCGACCCCTTCCTCGTCGTCCCGCTCCTCGAGCTCGCTCACCTCCGCTCCAACCCCGCTGGCCTCGACGACGCCGTCGCCTACGACGAGTTCCCTGCGCCGGCGGGCAGGGGCTACGCTGACGTCGTCGCTGGGGCCCTCGCACAGCGCAAGGTCCCGCTGCACCACCGACCGCTCGCCATCGACCCCGCCACGCCGGTGCACGTGTTCCACGCCCTCAAGGACGCCCTCGCCCCCGCCAGGCTCGTCACCTCGCCCCTCCTCGAGGACCTCAGGGCCGTCAAGGTACGCCGGGGAGCCACAGCCCTCTTAGTTTGGGTTTCTTCGGAGCCCGGCTTGGGCAGCTGCGCTGGAATTTCAGAGGAAAGCGGCTGGAAAGATGCCTCTTTTGGGCTGCCGCAAACCGTGGTTTTCGTTGTCTTTCTTTGATGCCCTGTTTTGGCAGTAAGTCACTGGAATTCGGTGAGGAAAGATGCCTCTTTCTGAAATCACGCAATAACTACGAGGAAAGCAGAAAAACAAGGCCATTTTGACTCAACCACCGGGCGCAAAAAACGGCACCGTTGCAACGCGCAGGACGCGCGGGAGCTCGAGCAGATACGGACGGCGTGCAGGCACGGGGTGGCCGGCATGCGCGATGTGCTCGCCAGGGTGTACAGCGGCATCTCGGAGCTCGAGATCCTCTCGGTCTCGAGCGCCGTGCAGGGGCGGATCATCGCCGAGGGCCCCGTCGACCTGCTCACGACGTCGCTGCTGACCATGTCGTGGGTCGCCCCGCTCAGCGCCGACCCACACAGCGTCCCGCTGGTCTCGGACCGCCTGCGGGCGGGGCCCCACATCGCCATGGTGTTCTACCGGGTGAACGGCTACGCCTGCGAGTGCGAGCGCACCTTCTTCGTCGAGGAGCCCACCGCCGAGGCCAAGCAGCTGTTCGGTCTCATGCTTCAGGCCCGCGACCTCGTGCGTAGTCCCTTTTCTTCCATCCTTATGTTCCCGAATTTAAAAGAGTTTACTCCAAAATGCCGCACGCCCAAATCAATTGATATTCGTCCAAACCGCGCGCAGGCGTTCTCGATGGTGAGGCCAGGGGCGGTGTGCGAGGAGATCGACAGGGCGGTGCGCAAGATGCTGGGGGACGCGGGGCACGCGGGGCACATTCTGCACAGGACGGGGCACGGCATCGGCATCAGCAACCACGAGGGCCCGTACCTGGCACTGGGGTGCCCCGACGTGCTGCGGGCTGGCATGGTCATCAGCGTGGAGCCCGGCATCTACATCGAGAAGCTCGGGGGGTTCAGGCACTCGGACACGGTGCTCGTGACCGAGAACGGCTTCGAGGTCCTGACTGGCGGCATCCCTGTCTCGCTGCAGGACCTCACCATCACGGACACCAAGCCCTAGAAACCGCGCCAAGGGCTGGGCCACTTGCTCGAACGTGGTGGTCTTGCCATCCATCTGCCACAGCTGTCCTGCCATCCCCTTGAAATCAATCAATCGGCACATAAATCGGCAGATTTCAACAATGACAAATCGAGATTGCTGGAATCATGAGTGTGACAGCATATTCCCTCGTATCTGAATTCGTCAGAACTTAATTTGATTTGACAGCACACAGTCTTGTAGTGCCACATCAGAATCCTCAAGATGGAGACCAGCCCGCAGGCCACCAGTGGCATCGTAGCATCTCTCTCGGTCACGCCCGTCCCTTGCCCGGCCCAGTCCTGCGCTGTGCCCTCTGGATCGGTGGTGCCGGAGCCTCAGGCGCAGACCATGGGGCGCCCTGCAGGCGTTGCTGTCAACTCAGACGCGGGTTCCAGTGAGGCAGCCCAGTCCTGCGCTGTGCCCTCGGGATCGGAGGTGTCGGAGCCTCAGGCGCAGCCCATGGGGCGCCCTGCAGGCATTGCTGTCATCTCAGACGTGGGTCCCGGTGAGGCTGCTGCCCTCGAGGAGGCAGTCGGGTGCCACACGGGGCTGTGCCGGTCGCCAGCAGCAGTGCAGTGCCCCGAGTGCGGTGTCTCCTGGTGTGCCACCTGCTCGCTTGCTGTGCACTCGCTGCACGGGGACCACCGCCCGTTCCCTGTCGCGTCAGCCGTCGTTGCCCCGCCCCGGGGCGGCGCTCTCACGTCTCCTGTCGCTTCACCCACGATCCCCTCGCCCCTGGACTCCGTGGCGGCGTCCTGCGCATCACCGCCCGTCTGCGACTCTGCTCCGGGGCACACGCAGGACGAGCAGCGCTGCCACGTGCACCCCGCGAGGCCCGCAGAGCTGTGGTGCCGCACAGACCGCACGCTCATCTGCCTCAAGGTCCGTCGGCACACGCAGCGCGCCAGCAGGAGCCAGAGACCCCTCCTGACAGCCCCATGCCCGCCCAGTGCGCCGCTGTGGGCCACAGGGGCCACGACCTCGCCGAGGCCTGCGAGGCCGACGCCGAGGCCCGGACGGAGCTCCGCAGGCTCCTCGAGTGCGCCCTCGCCGTCTCCAGCGACTGCGACCGCGTGGCTGCGGCTGCCGAGTCCGCGCGCTGCGAGGCCATCGCCGACACCGACCGCGCGATGCGCTCTCTCGAGGACGCGAGGTCGCTGCTCCACAAGGCAATCGGTCCGCATAGACCAGTGCAGACGCGTGCTAACACTGCGCAGACGAGAGGTGCGACCACCTCGAGGCGGAGGAGGGGTTACCCGAAGAAGCCCAGCGCATCTCCGCGTTTCTACGCGAGGCGCAGGAGCTGCAGACCGAGGCCAAGGCGGCCCTGAGCTCCTCCGACTTGGCCGCGAGGCCCGCGGCGAGCAGGGACCTCTGCGCGCGAGCCACAGCGGTCTCCAAGAGGTCGGCGTGCTGCCAGAGGGCCCTGGAGGAGCTGAGCCCGCGCGCAGACCTGTCGCTGGCGCTCGCCGCCATACAGCGCATCGGGGCGGACAGACCCGCGATGGCGTGCTCGCAGGCGGTCAGGTCCTACGCCGCGGGCTGCTGCCCCTCGCCCTCTGCCGTTGTCATCCCCTCGCCAGAGGCCGCGGGGAGGCCGGCATCCTCGCAGCCCCGGGAGACGTGGAGTGTCGTCGGAGGCGAGCGCGGGTACAAGGACGGCCTCGGGAGTGCTGCCCAGTTCAACGGGCCCTACTGCGCGGTTCTCAACGAGCTCGGAGAAGTCCTCGTGTCGGACGGATGGAACAACAGCATCCGCAAGGTAGAGGGGCAGCGGGACTACGCTCCCACAGAGCTCACTCTGAATCGCGCAGATCTCGAGCGACGGGTCCGTCACGACGCTGTGCGGGACAGCGCACATGAACCACCCGATGGGCCTCGCGTACGACCGGATGACGGGGTTCCTATATGTCGCGGACAAGTTCAACCACCGCGTGCTCCGCGTCTCGCGGGCCGGCATGGCCGAGACCGTCGCGGGGTCCGGCTCGGCGGTGAGCACCGACGGACGCGGGCTGCAGGCGTCGTTCGACCACCCGTACGCCCTGGCCCTGGACCCCGCCAGCGGCGACCTCCTCGTGGGCGAGGAGCACCGCGTGCGGCGCGTGACGCGCAGCGGCGTGGTGACCACGGTGGCCGGCAGGCCGTGGCGCGGCTACAGGGACGGGCTGGCCAGGGAGGCCGAGTTCTGCTTCGTGCGGGGGGTGCAGGTGGCCGGCGACGGGACCATCTTCGTGGCCGACTGGGGCAACCACAGCATCCGCTGCATCACGCCCGAGGGCACGGCATCCCCGCCAGCGCTCTGGCGCTCACGCGGGACCTGCGCAGGGGTCGTGAACACTCTGGTGGACCTGAGGCCCAGGGGGTGCCCGGCTGGGATGTGCCTGGACCCGTCGGGCTGCCTGCTCTTCTCGGACTTCTCGTCGGGCAGAGTTTCGAGGCTTGTGAGGGGTGCGCAGACCTCTGGAACGGCCAGCAACTCAAAAAGACACACAGGCAGAGTGGAGCCTCTGGTGACCGGGGCTCTGTCCCAGCCGTGGGGCATTTGCCTGGCAGCGGACAGGGACTCCATCGTCATTGTGGAGACCACTCGCCACCGCGTGTCAAGACTGCAGATCGCATAGAAAAAACGGTAGAAGGGGCGGATGACTGAGTGGCGACCTCCATCATAGAGCCTGTTGGTCTATCTCTGAGGAACAATTCACAAATGGCAAGACGACAACCGCCGGCATTACTGCCCTACCACATCAGATAGTGAGATCGATTGGCTCTCTCTATCAGGCATCAGCGAGCTGCTGGAGCTTGTGGGAAAGTAGATTCCAGGGCACGACGATGTACTGCTCTGGGCTCACCCCGTGGCGTTTGCCGGCTTTGAGATACTCTCCCTTGAGCCTCTGGACTTCCTCAGGGAACAGGATCATGCCGACCCAGAGATGCTGCTCCGTGGGGCTGTATGCATACTGCTCGCCCACTATCCCCACCCCTGTGACAGCAGCCACCAGGCTCTCTCCATTCTTGTTCTTCTTGCTCGCGATCTCCTGCACCCTCGTGAACACCTTGATGGCCCTCGCGATGGCTGTGCGGGCTTCGGAGCTGCTGATCATGGGGGGCACAATGAGGAGCGAGTCCTCGAGGCACTCGATGGGCCTCTGCGTGTCTTTCAGGGTCTCGATCACGATGCGCATCTTCACCGAGGACCTGCCGCTGATCTCGGAGACGAGGCCTGCAGCGGCGTTGGCGATCGAGAGAGAAGTGAGGGCCATTGCCACGGGCCCTATGTGGACGTAATCCTTGGCCCCTGGTGCGAGCTCTCTGGCCATGGAAGCCACGCGGACGTCGCCGAGCAGAGAGCACACAGCAGAGGCCGCCGGCAGAGCGAGTCTGTCCAGGGTGCGCAGCATGTGGGAGACCCTGAGCGACTGCTCGAAGCCCTCGGTGCGTATGTTATTGTCGTCGAAGGACCGGGGGACTCTGCGGTCGAAGGGCTCAACAGCGTCGACGATGTGGTCGATGAGGAGGACGTCCCTGAGGCCCTCCTTGGTCACCTCGACGCCCTGCAGCTTCGAGATGCGCTCCCTCTGCGCCACGTGCGAGGAGAGCACGCCCGTGGACTCGATGGCGTCGCGCCACGTGCGGCAGACGCTCCTGAGGCGCCAGAGGCCGGGGAAGCTGAAGATGGACGCCTGCGAGAACAGCACAATCAGCGCCCTCTCGTCGCACTCCATCGACCTGCTGGCTGCCCGCACTGACTTCTTCGAGACCTTCCTCCGAGGCATGTTGTCGAATAGTGCGAAGCACAAGCAATTGCTTATGTGCAAAATCACAGAGAAGAAATATCCCCCTGATACATCGACAAGATCTCGCAGGGAAGATATTTCGGCACATCCGGGTTGCATTCCTGATGGCAGTGCGCGTCTACGCAGTGGCCGACCTGCACGTCGACTACCCCGAGAACGCCGAGTGGGTGGCGTCGCAGCGTGGCGACCGCGACGGCTGCCTGCTGGTGGCCGGCGACCTCACTGACAGCCTGCCGCTGCTGGAGCGGACGCTGCTCTCCCTGCTCCCCAAGTACCTCCGCCTCTTCTTCGTCCCGGGCAACCACGGTATTCCTCCCAGTATCCCCCAGCCTCCCAGCCTTCCAGTGCCTGCCCCCTAGTCTCCCCCAGTCTTCCCTCGCCTTCCCAAGCCTTCCAAGCCTTTGTGTGCCTTTCTGAGCCTTTTCGAGCCTTCCCAAGCCTCCCCAAGCCTTCCCAAGTTATCCTGAGCCTTCCCGAGTCTTCTCTGACCTCGCTGAGGGCCCTCGGGGCAGACCTGTGGCTCAGGGACGACGAGGGGGCGTTCGCGACGTCTGTGGAGAAGCTCGACGCGGTGCTGGGGCTCTGCCAGCGGCTCGGCGTCGAGACGGCCCCCGCGCAGGTCTCGGCCGCCCTCGCCGTCGTGCCGCTGCTGTCGTGGTACGAGACGCCCCCCAGCCCCGACAGCCTCTACGAGCGGTTCGCGTTCCTCGACGACGACCCGCGGGTCCGCTGAGTCCGCTGAGTCCGCGGGGCCCCATTCAGTTGACTGCGCTGCCCGCTGACCCCCGCAGGTGTGGAGGGACTTCTGGCTGTGCAAGTGGCCGCCGGGGCTGGCCACGTCGGAGCAGCGCTGCTCGTACTTCCTGAAGATGAACGAGGGCAAGCAATATTGAGCCCCGTGTTTCCGTTGACTCACACGCGAGATTGGGTAGAGCGAGTCAACAGGCACTACAGCGGGACGGTCATCTCGTTCTCGCACTTCTTCTCGCACAGGGAGCAGATGGTCAAGCACTCGGAGCCCTGGAGGTGTGCTTTTCCCCCACGGGCTCAGCCTGCAGGTTCTGACGGTATGTACCTACAGGAACTACTGCGGACCCTCCTCTGGGTTCCCCAACTTCACCGCTGTGGCGGGGTCCCAGAAGCTGGGGCGCCAGATCGATGTGTTGAGGCCAGCGTTTCACATCTTTGGTGCGAGCAATTCATCTGGGGGCCTGGCCACTTTCCCCTTTTGACTGTTTTCTGCCTGGGGGAGTAGGGCACAGCCACAGGGCGCTCAGCTACACGAGTACGACCGGGACACAGTTCCTCAATGTGCCTCTGGCCTACCCCAGCGAGAGACAGAACGGGAAGGTCCCCTCGCTCTCAGAGCCTGCGCTCGTCTTCACGGCTACAGTGTGACACCGCAATGCTGAGGGTCCACAGCCAAAACCCCTCCAGAAACGGCTGGCCCGAAATACGGGAACTGAGTGATGGCTTTGTATACCATTCCAGCAGCAGTGGAAGGAGATCATGGGCTCTAGCTGTCCCAATCGTCACGAAAGAGAACAAGTAATGCAATCCTTACACCAAGTGAGTGTGCTCATCATAATAGTACGATGAATCGAGATGCCCTGAGTGTTGCATGTGTGTCATCTTGCGGCCCGTCGTGAGCTTGGAACATAACGTGCAGGGAGAGTTGCAACGTCTCTGGTTGCCCTTCTACTCGAGTTGCTTGAGCAAGAGGTCGAAGTAGTGCCAGGGGACAATGATGTTGTGGCCCCAGCTCACTCCGTGGCGAGTTCCCACGCTGATTCTCTCGCCTGCGAGGCTCTTGATCTCCTCTGGGAACAGAACCATTCCAAGCCACAGGTGCTGCTCTTTTGGACTGTAAAGAGTGCTATACTCCTCGACAACAGACACTCCAGCGACATCAGCCACCAGGCTCGCCCCGTCCATCTTCCTTGTTCTCGCGATCTCCTGAACCCTCTCGAACACCTTGATTGCCCTTGCAATGGCGGCACAAGCCCTGGCGCTGCTGATCAGCGGGGGCACAATGAGGAGCGAGTCCTCGAGGCACTCGATGGGCTCCCTGGCGTCTTTCAGAGACTCGATCACGATCCGAATCTTGGCTGCTGTTTTCCCCTTCAGCTCCGACGAGAGGTCCGCAGCGGCATTGGCGATCGAGAGCGCAGTGAGGGCCATTGTGACAGACCCATTTGGTTCAGAACCACTGGCACTGTACGCCATACCCTTCCCCATGACAGTCACGCGGACGTCCCCGAGCAGAGAGCACACAGCAGAGGCCGCCGGCAGAGCCAGTCTGTCCAGAGTGCGCAGCATGTGGGAGACCCTCAGCGACTGCCGGAAGTTTGCCGTGGTGAGGCCTCTGTCTTCGTAGGGCCTTAGAGCGTCGATGATGTGGTCGATGAGGAGGATGTCCCTGAGGCCCTCCTTGGTCATCTCGACACCCTGCAGCTTCGAGATGCGCTCCCTCTGCGCCAAGTGCGCGGACAGCACGCCCGTGGACTCGATGGCGTCGCGCCACGTGCGGCAGACGCTCCTGAGGCGCCAGAGGCCGGGGAAGCTGAAGATGGAAGCCTGCGAGAACAGCACAATCAGCGCCGTCTCGTTGCACGCCATCGCCCTGCTGGATGCGCGTGACGGCCTCCTGGTTGCCCTCTTCCGTGTCATTGGTTCACAACAATAGACAGCCTCGCGAAAGAAGCAATTGTATTGGAATATCTGAATCAAGAGATCATCGATGGCAAGCATCTCTTTGCTCCATAGCCCGAGGCAATTTGGTTCACTGGGCACTGTCCCTTGAGAGCCACTGGCACAGAGGGGGGACAATCCCAAAAAGTGTCGTGCTTGTCGTGACTTCGCTCTCAGTTGTCGTTCGCACCGAGCGAGTGCTGCTGGTGCTGGCGCTGCGCCAATATGGCCTGGGCCTGGTCCTGCGTCAGTACTCCATTGGCAGCGAGCAGCGGCAGGAGAATCTCGGCTCTTGCCAGCCCCCGCATTCCACCCGGCGAGCTCACTGCGGACACAGCGCCTCTGCTGCTGACTGTCACGGCCAGTACCTGCGTCCCATACCGCAGCGCCATGCTCTTGATCTGCCCGTGCGGGATGCAGTCATGGAGATCAGTGGACATTCGTCTGGGGGGGGTAGAGACTGAACGAACTAGACGGAAGACTAGCAGCTGCTGTGCTCGGTATTTTGCCGCCGAGGCTGCATCGCGGTGCACACTGGGTCTCTTCCTCGCCCTGCTATCGCTGCAGAACCTGCTGGTGCGCCCCGTTGCACTTGGGGGCATATCTGCCGACCGAAGCAGAATAGGTGTGTACCTTTTCTTCAGATTGAACCGTGAGATCGAGATCTCTGCAACAGTAGATCGCACTGCCAGCTATTTCGGGTGCCCTCACAGGCACAACAGCCAGCATAGGATCTACTTGCTTGCGAGCATCTGCGGTGGTTGCATTCTGAGCTGCCACATACATTTGGCACACCATCGACTTTAATTTCATTCAGATTGTGTGCTCGAGTTGTTCTGTCCCTCCTATCCTGGCATCACGTGTTCTCATTTGACAGAGAAGGATTACTGCTTTTATGGCGCGCACTGATGCACAAGGTACCCCTGATTATCAAAGAGCTGGAGGTTTGCTATGATACGGGAAGAATCGAGTTGAGTGATACAAAACAGAAGGCATCTCAGACTTGAATCCCGGAAAACTAGGGGACATCGGAACGCGTCTGTTCCTGTGATTGAGCTCCTTGGCGCCCTTGCGTTGGGTCTTCTCCAGGGGCAGCTGGCAGAACGCCGTGTCTGGCGAGCAGTGGAATGAGGACATCGCCTCGGGTGATCACGCGCATTCCTCCCGGGGAGCTCACGGTGATCACTCTGCCCCTGGTGTTGACAGTCACTGCGAGCACCTGCACGCCGTCCTCCTCGGTCATCTCCTTTAGCTATCCCGAGCGAATGGGAATGAGAGGCCACGTATGGATGGAGGGCAGCCAGCGCACCAACGCGAGGAGGTGCTGCTGCCGGGCCTTCAGCCTCTCTGCGGGACAGGCGTCTGTCTTCAGAGCCACTGCGGGGTATCTGCAAGCCCCGCTCCCCTGCAAGGTCTTCTTGTGGTGTTCCATGCGGGCTGATCGGAGGCTCGAATGCAGATGTCCCCACCTGTCGGTGATCAAAATGCCACAATGCCATGAAAAGACACTACCTTGACCGACAATATTCGGGGACGTGTTACTCCGAAAATGCCGTCCGGAAATCTCAACGTGTTGTGGTGTGCGCTCGAGCACTCGCCAATCATCTGCGAGGCTGAACTCAACAGCGGAAAGCGAATGCCGGGGCATCTGGTCTCTCTTGCCCACGACGATAGAAATTACTGTAGAAGGCCTTGCTGCCTCAGTTTCGTTTCTTGGCGGCACGGGGACCCCGGAAAAAGACATCAGCAGATCCTCACACCGCGCGTGAGACTGTCCGAGGGACCACGGTGGGGCAGTCTGGGTCAGCCTTGGTCGTCGAACTGGCGCACGCTTCTGTTTCCCCGAGACTTATCGGATGGGGCCTTCCCGGGCCCGGATGGCCCTCGGTATGCTCTATTGAAGATATCTGTGCACCAGCACGTGCCATCACTGCCGGAGGATCGCCGCACTGCTGCCCTGCAGGCTTGGACCGTCCACATCTGGCAGCATGCCAGCTGCGGGACGAGGAAGTCGCCCCTCGCCAGCCCACGCGCATCGGTCCCCCCGCGAGCTCACAGTTGTCACGGCGAACACCTGCACACTGCCCTGTTCGTCTGGACAGCAATGTCCTTCTCCTGTTCTTCCAGGATGCCTCGTGAGGGCGACGCGGACAGTAATGAAGGGTGGCTGTTCACTCGCCATCCCATTTGAACTGTGACTCTCACGCAAGCCCATAAAGGCCCTTGTGATTCCTCTGGGCTCACCATGGCCCACACGTAGTGTAGAGGGCAGCTCTGAGCAGCCTCAGTGTGTCGTGAATCCTTTTTGTCGAGAGGACTCAGAAGAGAAAGCCTTGACTCAGAATGACAACGGGGAGAACTCTGATTACGACGCCGAGCCTCAGTGTTCGAAGTAATTGTGAAAACGGGCAAGTTGCAACAACGGCGATGGGAGTGCGTGCTCTGACTCGCTTCCGGCCGTGGGGCTAGGCTATCTCTTGCAGTTTCTTCGAAAACAAATCCCAGGGCACCTCGATGTAGAGCGCCGACCACGGGCAGACACCGTGGCTTCTGCCAGCAAACACTGTCGCTCCTTTGAGGCTCTGCAACTCCTCTGGGAAGAGGATCATGCCGACCCAGAGGTGCTGCTCGCGGGGGTCGAAATGCGCCCCCGAGCTCGAGTAGATCTCCACGCCTGTGACAGCAGTCACCAGGCTCTGCCCTTTCTTGTTCTCCCTGCTCGCGATCTCCTGCACCCTGTCGAACACCTTGATGGCCCTCGCGATGGCTGTGCGGGCCTTGGCGCTGCTGATCAAGGGGGGCACAATCAGGAACGAGTCCTCGAGGCACTCGATGGGCTCGTATGTGCTCCTCAGAGCCTCGATCACGATGCGCATCCGCACAGTGGGCCTCTCGCCCATCTCTGAGGCGAGCTCGGCAGCCGCGTTGGCGATCGAGAGGGCAGTGAGGGCCTTGGCCACGATTCCCGTGCTGGCGTACCCCTTGGCTTCTGCCGCCAGTTGCCGCCACAGGTTCGTGACAGAAACGGGCCCGAGAAGAGCACACACAGCAGAGGCCGCCGGCAGGGCGAGCCTGTCCAGAGTGCTCATCATGTGGGAGACCCTGAGCGACTCGGCGAAGCCATTCGTGCGATAATCGACGCCGTCAAAGGGCTTGAGGGCGTCGACGATGTGGTCGATGAGGAGGATGTCCCTGAGGCCCTCCTTGGTCACCTCGACGCCATGCAGCTTCGAGATGCGCTCCCTCTGCACCACGTGCGAGGAGAGCACCCCGGTGGACTCGATGGCGTCACGCCACGTGCGGCAGACGCTCCTGAGGCGCCAGAGGCCGGGGAAGCTGAAGATGGACGCCTGCGAGAACAGCACAATCAGTGCCCTCTCGTCGCACTCCATCGCCCTGCTGGATGCGCACTCGCTTCTTGGTGAATCCCCCTCGACTGCTTTTGGAGATTCAGGTGATGAACAATTGAAACCCGACGACGTACCAGATATTTCACAATCGTTGTGGGCAATTAAAAACACGGAGGAATGGCACCCAGATGTCACGCTCTTGGATTGCTCTGGCCTGGTCCGACTGACACGCCCAGCTCGGGAAATCTCCCTTACTGGCGGAATATCAATACCGAGGAAGTGTTCCAGATCCGCGGTGCCTGCCAGTGATGCAACATGCAATTGGTAGTATCCACACAGCCAGAATTATTGCCAGCGCGTCAGCACCAACCAGCCTGCGTGGCACAGGTGCTGTGCTGGAGCAGCAACACATCGCCCGCCACAGCAGCCACGATGCCGTGGAGGGTGTGCCCCACCGCTGCTGCACCTGATGACACAGCACGAGCACGAGGGCAGGGGGGCAGCCCCGCAGGCAGCAAAGCAGGGCCAGGGCACGGGGGCCCACTGCCCACCGCCGGGGCAGCAGCCACGCCAGCCACGCAAGCCACGCCAGCCACGCCAGAGACGCCTGCGCAGAGGGCCCTCCCGCAGGCCGCTGAGCAGAGCAACGGGCTGGGGCTCCTCCCACAGGCCCTCTGGGGGCCCCGCGGCAGCAGGGGACTGTGTGCAGCACGCTGGACTGTCTGAGCAGCTGCAGCTGTGCGGTGGCAGCCTGTGCGCCCCCCTGCACGTGGTCGCTGCTGCTGGTGCGGAGGGCCGATGTGACAGGGAGTGCAGCTGGATTACTCTGTCTGGTCTGCGAGGCTGGCTGTGGAATGCAGGGACACAGGCTATGGCCGCAAAGACTGCACCTGCGTGCATCCCTGCATTCCCTGGAGTCCCGTGCACCATCTCTATCGAGATGCTGAGATGATAGCTTTGCTTTGTTCGCTTTTTTCCAGTGATGTGCGATGTGTGTATTAGGGGACGGCACGTAGTTGGGGCGATTCAGGTACCCCCTGGTCTCTACCGCAAGTGATCCCAGGCAGTGAGTGACTACGGTGTGTCACAGTGGCTCGTCTCACTGTTTTGTGTCGTACAAAAGAGTGCCTTTCTTGTTTCTGTTCCAGTGGCCCCCCACACAGATGGAAGATACACATTCTCTTCAAGCAGCCCACACTTTGGGCTTACAGGGGGCCACTCAGGCACTCCTCCCATTTCTCGAGATGGCTGTAAAACGGGGACTCGAACCGCGTCTTCCAGTAGCACTGGGACTCGGCAGAGAAGAGCTCCCGTATCTCCTTGAGCTCGGCCGAGGACTGGTGGTCGCACGGCTTCACCAGCGAGAGCCTCCATGCGACCTTTGCCAGGCCGGCCTTGCGCTGGTCGACGCAGACGTGCTCATACCCGTTGTCCTCGCTGATGAAGATGCCGCGCGCCATCTCGACAGGGACTCTGCGAGTGCCCACGCTGTACCCCGGCTTCGCTGTGCCCCCGGGGAGCAGAATCCCTATGAGGAAGGGGTCGGCCCTCACGTGGCCGTGGAACACTGCCCCGGCCTCCGAGTGCCTCGCCCTGAGCAGCTGCTCGTCCTCGGCCTTGAGGTAGAATCCACCCGTGACTGTGTGGAAGAGCACGGCAAGGGCCCACGGTCCCTCCACCTCCCGGGACTCGGCCCACGCGTCGCAGGCAGCGCCGTCGACGAACAGCCTGCGCCAGTCTCTGCGCTGCGCCCCGAGGCCCCGTGTCGGCGGAGGGGGCGGCGGGGCGAGGGCGCTGGGCGACGGGAACCCCCAGCGGATGTCCTCGAGCTCGTGCCAGAACCAGCCGTCCGCGATCCGGCCAGCGCACCGAGGCCACCGCGCGAGGCAGAGCGCGTGCCAGGGCTCCTGCGAGGCCTCGATGGCGCTGCGCCACGCGGTGCACACGCGGCAGCACGAGGCTATGTCGCGGGCGCCTGTCGGAGAGCAAGTGGCCACGTACCAGAGGACGTGCGAGAACGCGGGCCACCCCAGGGCCTCGTACGGGTCTGCTGCCATCTTTGTGCTGCCCTCGCTCCTTCCAGTATCAATTGCTGGGGCCTCTGATTCGTGCCGCATTAATGCTGGGAGAGCGCGGTGGAAGCAGTTGGCAATTATCAATTGTGAATAACCGTGTGGGTGGGGTAAAGACGTCATATTGCATAGTCGGCGGGGGAGATGGCGACGCTGCGGGTGCAGTCGTCGACCTTGAAGATGCCGACGAGGCGGTCGGCGAGCTCGAACATGTGGTTGCGGAGGCTGACGACGATGAACTGCGCGTCGACCGTCTTCTCCTTGATGTAGTTGGCCACCGTCGTCACGTTCCTGAAGTCGAGCGCCGCGTCGATCTCGTCCATCACGTAGAGCGGCGTCGGCTTGTACTTGTGCAGCGCAAAGACCAGCGCCAGGCTCGAGAGCGTCTTCTCGCCGCCGCTGAGGTTGGTGATGTTCTTCCAGCTCTTCTTGGCCGGCCGCACGCTGAAGACGACGCCCTCGCTGAAGGGGTTCATGCGGTCGACGAGCTCGAGCTCTGCGTCGCCGTTCTGGCTGATCTTGCGGTACATCTCCTTGAGGTTGAGCGAGATGCGCTCAAAGCCCTCCATGAACTCGTCCAGCCGCCGCTTCTTGAGCTCCGCGCAGCGCTGCGCCAGCTCGTTGCGCCGCGCCGTCGCCTCGTCGAGCTCGCGCGCGCGCTCCTCGTACTCGCGCTCCTTGCGCTTGAACTCGCGGATGGCCGCCATGTTGGGGCTCACGGCGCTCTTGGCCTCCTCCAGCGCCTCGATCTCGGCCCGCAGCGCCTCGGCCCTGAGGCCCGCCAGCTGCTCCTCCGTCAGCAGCGCCAGCGCCGGCAGCTCCTCGCCCAGCACCTCCTCGAACCCGCGCATCGCCTCGGCCAGCGCCCCCACCTGCTGGCTCTGCGCCTGCGCGCGCCCCTGCAGCTCCTTGAGCGCCCGCGTGCACTCCTCGAGCTCCGTCTGCAGCTGCACCTCCTCGCCGGCCCCCGCGGCCTCGCCCTGCAGCTGCTCGCGCTCGCGCGCCAGCGCCTTCATCTCGGGCGCCTTGTCCGCGACGGCCTTCTGCGCGTCCTCGTAGCGCGCCAGCACCTCGAGCGCCTCGTCCTCGAGCGCCTTCTGCTCGCCGTGCGCCGCCTCGAGCTTGGCCCGCGTGGCCTCGCACTCCTCCTCGGCCCGCTTGCCCGCCGCCCGCGCCCGCTCCGCGTTCTTGGCGTGCGTCCGCGCGTCGACGCCCCGCCGCGTGCGCTCGCGCTCGGCCTCCTCGATGCGCGCCGCCAGGTCCGCGACGGCGTTCTTGAGCTCGCGCAGGTGCGAGCCCCCCGCCGCCATGATCTGCTCCTTGATCGCCTCGATGCGCTGCTCCTGCGCCCCGCACGACTCCACGATCGCCGCCTTGGCCTCCTCGGCCCCCGCCACCGCCGCCCGCAGGTCCGCCAGCCGCGCGCGCTGCTCGCCCGTCAGCGCCTCGCGGCCCTCGAGCTCCGCGACGGCCCGCGCGGCCTCGTCGCGCTGCGCCCGCTGCGAGCGCGCGTCCATCTCGAGCTTCGCGACGCTCGCGCCGCTCAGCGACTCGGCGGCCGCGGCGTCGCGCTCGGCGGCGGCCCGCGAGGACCGCACGGCCTCGAGGCGCGCGACGAGGGCCGCCAGCTGCGGCTCGAGCTCCGAGAGCTCGCGCGTCTCGGCGTCTGTGACGACCGCGGAGGCCATGCCGCCCCGCGCGACGCGGTTGCCGCCGCCCGACATCGTGCCGCTCGTGTCGATGACCTCCCCCTGCAGCGTCACCACGCGGTGCCTCTCCCTCCCGTACGCAATGCTGCCCGCGCCCCGGGGGGACCAGCCAATGCCATCAGTCAGAACATAAAGGCCAGCCGCCAGCCCGCGTCCGAAAAAGAAAACGAGGACAGGCACCCAGCACCGAGTTGTGACGTCATAAACACGCAACACGAGCAGCTCGGAGCCAGGGGGTACCTCATGCCCCTCGGGCATTGCTACGCGCACCCCCAGCCGAGCCTCAGAGGGCGATTGCCAGAAACTAGACGCTTGCACGCCCACATCAACTGAATTGTGGCCCCGACACCACCACAAGGCGCACAGAGGGAGGGAGAGAGCAGGGGGCCGTACGCAGAGGCGGCGTCGAGGTTGGGGGCGACGAGGGTGTTGCGGAGGGCGTGGTAGAAGGCGGGGCGGAACTTCTCGTTCTTGAGCTTGATGAGGTCGACGAGGCGCGGGGCGGGCCCGTCAAAGGGGGCGGCGGCCTCCTCGGCGGCGCGGCCCAGGCGCTCGAGGATGATGAAGGTGGTGCGGCCCAGGCGGTGCTCGCGCAGGTACTCGACGCAGCGCTCGCCGGCCTCGGTGGTCTCGACGACGATGTTGTCGAGGGCGCCGCAGGCCGACGAGATGGCCACGTCGTACTTCTTGTCGATGGCCCCCAGGTCTCCCAGCCTCCCCTGCGGCGCACCCCCCCAGTCGCTCTGCTCAGTGCCTGCGCCGCAGCCTTGGCAAAACACCAGCACAGCACAGGCGCCCCTCACGCATCGTCTCTTGGCTCTCTGCTCACCCGCCAGTGCACGAGGGCAGCGCGGGCACCAACACAAGCCAGAACAGAGCAGAGGGGCAGAGAGACGGAGACGCAGCGGGGAAGGGGATTGGGGATGCGCACGTGGATGCCGGGGATCTCGTTGGTGTCCTTGAGCCTGCGGATGGCGTCGTGGAGGGCGCCCCTGCTGCTGCTGCTCTCGCTGGCCGACCGCAGCTCCTCCACTCGCATCCTCATGTCCTGCAGCCCCGCACGCACACAGCAGCCTGTGAGCTCCCGTGCCGAGGAGAGAGGGAGAGAGGAGAGAGAGAGAAGTTCCGACGCACGCGGATCTGACCGACGAGCTCCTCCTCCTCCCGCGCGAGCTCGGCGACCCTCTCGCGGCACTTGGCCACGCGCTGCTTCTGCTGCTTGAGCTCCCCCTTGACCCTCTCCAGCTCCTCCATCTGCGCAGCCCCCGGCAGAGGTCAGGTCAGCAGGGCCAGCAGGCAAGCAGGCGGGCACCGTCTTGGCCTCGAGGGCCTGCATCTCGTCGCGCTGGGCGAGGGCCCTGCGGAGCGCGGCGCCGTGCTCGCCCGAGGACTGCTCGATGAGCTCGAGCTCCGAGCGCGCCACGGCGGCGCGGGCGTCGAGGTCGTGCATCTGCTGGCGCGAGGGCACCAGCTCGGCCTGCAGCGCCTCCATGCGCTCCTGCAGCCCCGACGTCTCGCCCTTGAGCGACTCGTACGCCTCCTCGAGCGCCCGCTCCTGCCCGCCCAGCTGCCCGCGCAGCTCCTCCACGCGGCGCTCGGCGGCCTCGGCGTCGACGCGCGCCTGCTCGACGTCGCGGTCGAGCGACTCTGCGCGGGCGGCCTCGGCCTCGAGCGTCTTGGTGAGGCGCTTGATCTGCGACTTGAAGTGCTTGGTGTCCTCGCGCAGCTGTATGTCGCGGCGCTTGAACTGCGCAAAGCCCTCCTTGGCCTCGTTCATCGCCGCCGTCAGCGCGTCGTGCTCCTTGGACGCCTTCTTGAACTGCAGCTCCTTCTCCTTCACCTTGGTCGCCAGCGCTGCCGCCTTCTCCCTGGCGGCGCCCCGGCCATGCCCCACCGTCAGCAACAGCAACAACCGGGGGAGCCGGCACCCCCGCTTCTCTTCTCTTGAGAGCCCGCTCTCTCCAGACGGAATCAAGTGAAATGCATCCAGTCTTGGCCTCCAGTCAATAATAGAGAGCGCAAAACGCTGTCGCAAAGAAAAGAGGGCAGTTGAGCTGTGCACACCACAGACAGGCGCGAGCAGCCTCCATCAATTGATCCTCTGGTCGACAAACTTCGATCTAAGCAGGGAGTTCAACCAAAACAGCAGCAAAGCCACACAAATTAACTCCCAAAAACCCACCGAGCAGTTGCCCAAATCAACTGAATAGCAGCCCACCCACCCGCCCTCCCTCCCTCGCTGTGAGCGCACTTCTCCTGCTTGAGGCGGGCCGAGAGCTCAGCCTGCTTGGCCGAGACGGACTCGATCTTGCGCTCGCACTCCCTGCGCTGGAGCTGGGCGATGGCCGAGCGGCACTCGATGATGCGCCTGTCCTTGGCCACGTACTCCTCGGCCTCGACCTTGGCGGCCTCGATGTCGGCCTTCTCGCGCCCGGCCAGCTTGACCCTGTTGAGCTTCTCGGTCCGCTGCTCCTGGACCTCCTCGAGCGCCGCCGTGGCCGCGTCGATCTGCTCGATGTAGCGCGCCGTGCCGATGATGTCCTCGAGGTACTCGAGCATGCCCTCGTCGCCCGCGCCCTGGCGCTTGGGCGGCATCATGGCGATCTGCTCGACCTCGCCCTGCAGGATCAGGAAGCGGTTGTTCTCGAGGTCGACGCCCTTGAGGCGCAGCAGGTCCGTGACCTCGGTGAACGACGACGGGCGGCCGTTGACGAGGTACTTGCTCTGGTTGCCCACCGTCGCCGTCCGCGTCAGCACAAGCTCGGTGCCCGGCACCTCCACCTCGGCGTCCTCGCCCGGCGACGCCACGGGGTCGGGCACAAACTCGGCAAAGACCACCTCCACCGACGCCTGCTGCAGCGACGGGTGCGCCGCGCTCCGGTGCACCAGCTCCGAGATTTTCTGCCAGACAGTACGGACACGAGTCAGTTGACTGCACCGCACATTCATCCGCCTGGCATTAAGCAGAAGCAGCTGGCCCTCCCCCAACAGCTGCACAAGTGCCTCCCCTATTCAATTGAGAGGCATCACCCTCCCCAGTGCAGCTGTTGGGCCCGGCATGTGCAAACATCCCCATCGCACCCAAAGTGGGGGCCCACAAATGTACAAAAGAGATAATCAATTGATTCTGCCGAATCAAACGAACTCGCAGACGTGGCGTGACCGCATGGCCGTAAATCAGCGCTGACGCGACAGTGAGAACCAGGAATCAGGAATCGCAGCGGAGGAGACCAGGAGGCAGGAGGCAGGAGGCAGGAGGCAGGGAGGGGAGTTGGCAGGGGGGGGCAGTGCTTGAGTGCCTTCTGGCGGATCTGCTTGGCGCGCTTGCCAAAGACAAAGAGGAGGGCGTCGAGGACGTTGCTCTTGCCGCTGCCGTTGGGCCCCACGACGGCGGTGAACCTGCCGTGGAAGGGACCGATGGTCTGGCGCCCCGCGTAGCTCTTGAAGTTCTCGAGGACCATCCGCTTGATCACCAGCCGCCGCCCGCTAGGCATCGGCACCACCGGCGCTCGCTCCCGCCCCTGCGACCGCGGCCCCTGCGTCCCCTGCGTCCCCTGCGTACCCTGCGACGCTGCTGCCGGCTCCCCCTCGTCGACCTCCATCTCTGCGCCTCCGCTCTTGGCTCTCTGGCGCGCGCGCAAAGCTCCCACAAAAACGAGATTTGGCGGGTATTATCCAGATTTTGGCGCCAAATCGCCGCATATCCCGATACCCGACCAAATCATGATTGTTTTCGACGTCAAGAACAGGATTCCGCAGTTCGTTGCTGGCCAAGGTCTTGATTTGGATTTGGGTTTGATAAGATATTGCGATATTGGGGAATCTAGTGGCACAGTCTCCAAATCGGACTGAGCGATTGATGGCGAGGGCGGGCAACAGCAGCCTGGAGGACAGCGTGGAGCTGCTGCGCGAGGAGCTGCGGCGCCTGGAGGTCTCGGTGGAGCACCTCGTGCGGAGCAACGCGGAGATCGCGGCTGCGATGGCCGAGGA
>CACRSC010001918.1:0-64175 GCA_902651635.1 Mastigamoeba balamuthi | reverse complement strand
AGGTAGTAAGCATTTCAAGAATGCTGCTGCCTTTATTCATCTTTCACTCTTGGCAGACAAGCTTCGAAATCACGGTGTTCAGTTCGAGGCTCACTTCTTTCCCTCTAACCATGGATCTGGTCCCTGTGATGCTGCTGCTGCTCATGGCAAACGTCTGGTGCGGCGTGTGGAACTTGATACAGATCCTGCACATCCCCTGTTAATTCAGGATGTTGGAGAATTGGCCTCTGTTGTAGAGGATGTTAGCCATACAGTGACTTTTGTGCTTGAGATGCCAGAGGACTTAGAAACAAACCCCACAGCAAAGACCTGGGAGGGATCACGGAACAAATGGCACAAACTGACATTTCCTGATGTGGGAATGGTCATTTTGTGGCCACACAGTTGCTCAGAGAGGCCCCTGAAGACAAAGACAGTAGTAGTTCCCACCAAACACACATTCATATAAACAAAGAAAAATCGCCAGTAAAAATCAAGAATAGGAACCAGATTCTCATACATTAAATGACGTTTCCAATGTGGAGAATCGGAATCCGTCAAGAAAACTGAGTGTTTCACCTTCTCAGAATTTGTCACACTCAATCGTACCGAACACCATATCAATCACCATACAGATGAGCATCTTGAGGATGCCATCCTGCTGGTAGTTGCAGACCGTGTTACACATGAGCTCAAGTACCTGGTGCAGCGAGAGGTCCTTCTCGCCAACCTCAAAGATGGGGATGAGGACCAGTGGGATCGGCTTCCCACTTGCACTGAGGAGTGTAAGGACATACACAAGGCCGTCCTTGGGAGTTGGCTTGTGTGGGATGATGATCTTGCCAAGCAGGTTGCCCATGAAGCCAATGATTGACTTGTCAAAGCAGACCCACAAAGCACCCTGTGCATTCCAGAAGTGTCAGAACCTGTGGTTGAAGAGTTCAGCAAGGTGGGACAGACTCATGTCCTCCAACTTCTTGACGAACTTCTTCCACATGGTCTCGTGGATTGGGTTGTCACCAAGGCCTGGGCGGCCAGAGTCCAGCTTGAGATACTCCATGAACGAGTTGGCACAGGTCTCTCCAGCGCCGATGATGTGCACAATCATCCGGATGATTCTTTCGACCTGCCCTGGCTCCACCTTGATCTTCAGGCCCCGACGACTAAGGCGTTTGGCCTGCGCAAGGGCAAGTCACTGCTCCTCGATGTAGGTGATTGCCTCAGAGGGCAGAAGCTTCCAGAATGTATCCACAGGCATTGGTTTCTCACCACCTAAAAATAAACGTGGGATGGGAGGTGAGACTGTGCACTCACCACTGAGAAAGCCAAGAAGAGACTCACACTTTGTGGGGATGAAGATGTTGTTTGCTGGTACCAGCGTCTTGAGCTCAAACGATGATATGTTGCACCAGCCCTGCTCCTCTGCTGCCTGGAAGATATTGGTCAAAGAGGGCACTGGGGGCACCTTGGCCTCTGATCGTGATGCAACCTGCATGGCCACATGCGCCTGCTTATCCTCGATGCAGTGGCAGTGTTCCGCCAACAGCTTCTGCACCTCACGTGCCAACATCGCCAACCAAGTGGCCCAAAAATAGGTCTGTCTGTGGTTGGAAAATTGGTCTGTCCAACAGTTAATAGCGCATCGTGTGCATTAATTACCAATTCATTAAAAAGATCAAAAATGAAGAGAAATGCAGAGAAAGGAAGGTGCAAATACATACCTCAGGTGTGTGCCCGGGCTGATACTGCTTCTTATCACAACCTGCAGTAGCTACAGTATTAGTCACAGTGGTGCACTTTTCATGGGAAAAGGGGAGAAATAGAGAAATGAAGCAGAAAATGGGAAGGAAAAACAGGAACAGTATTCCTGTTTAATGCTGCCTGGAAGCCACATTGCTCCCTCTCCTTCCCTTTGTGGTCAGCAGGAGACAGAGCACAGACTGTGCTCTGCTTCGCACGTTCTTCCTGACTCCTGGCCATACAGTGAGTTGTGTATACTGAACAGGTGTCAAAAGGGGGGAAAGGAAGAAGTCAAGTCTGAAAGATGTTCTGCAAAAGGGAAAAACTGTGTATTGGGGAAAGAAGACAGTGCACCTTCAGTCTCGACCTGATATGAAATGAAAAGGGGAAGGAAGGGGGAAGGGACAGGGGGGGGGGTGAAGGGACAGATTGAAGTGCAGAAAGGGAAGAAGAAGAAGAACATATGTGTTTTAAATCCAGGATATCATGGTTCAAGGTTCAAGTTGACTGAGAGTAAACAGAGAAGAAGGATGAAATTCAGCACAGCTTATCGAAATTAGTGCTAAATGTGATTAATTCATCACTTTAATCATAATGTAGCGCTATTTGTGATGCATGCAATGGAATTACATCGCTAATTTAGCACTACAATCACTACTAGCATAAATATTTACGCTAGTAGCACTACAGGCGATGCATAGCACTATATAAAAATTTCTATGCTGATTTTAGGTTCCACGAGTGCTAAATCACTATTAGCAATGAAGCAGTATTTAGCACTAAATTCAGTGTAAATAGTGTTTGAATCACTAAAGTAGCACTGAAAAAACAATGCTAAAGATTTTGCACTTCATATGCAAAAGTCGCAGCAATGATCAAATGTTTAATATTAGATGCAGCACAATGAAGTGATAAACAACAGAAGAGTCATACCCTGAAAGGGAAACCACCACAGTGCACAGTTGTGGCACTGAGCAGGGTTGTTGAACCCTATTATGTGGTGCAGAGTGAACCAATCTGTCTCAGCAACAACAATGATGTCTGTTGCTGCTGAATATAACTCGTCTATGCCTAGCAATGCTGCCTGCAATGATAGGCTCGCCACACTCATACATGTGGCACAGTACATTGCCGCATGCAAAGCAGGCCCATGGCCTGATCATTATGTTAGATAATCACGTTACAATTAACTTTCCGTGCTGCAGCCCTCGTTACCGAAAGATCCATCTGGCTGATTCGTTGGACAGCTGCTGTTCTGGCACAGCAGATAGAATGGGGGTCTGTGTTCATGTACTTCCCTGTTGGTGGGTATTGTTAGTGGGGAAACAACAAAAAGAACTCACTTGGGGTCATTGCTGGATTCCTCTGTTGAACTCTCTTCTCCAGCACTCAGAAGGGCCACCATTTTGGCCCATATGAGAAGGTTGTGGAGGAGCTAATCAGCTCCTCATTCTTCTTCAAAAGAAGCTTGATACTGTATACCTCAGAGAAGAAACTGTAATTAAAGATAAAGCTAAGCACAGTGGACCGTGGGTAACAAGGTAGTGGTGGCTGGATTCCATTCCTGATGCTGCTGCTGCTGTGGTGGATGAACTAAGCCCTGACCCCCTGGGGGGTACTTTTAACTCTATAGACTGGTAGAGGACGTGTACTCTACAGGTCAATAGAGTTAAAAGAACCCCCCAGATGGGCCCGGGCCGAGGTGATCCCTTTGCAAAACTATATTTAGCAGATAAACCCCCCTCACTCGCACGTCAAGCAATGTAGCGGCGCGTAGCGGAACCATGCGTAGCGGCATGCAGCAGACCCTCCGCTATGCCGCGTAGTTCAATCATTGCGCTACGCACCACTGCGGCAGGGTCCGCTACGCGCCACTACGTATGGAGGCGCTACATGCCGCTACGCATAAATACGCTACGCACTGCTACATAACAATTGATTTCAGTGTAGCTTTCAGTAGGTGAGAGCTATCATCTAATTAACTGCCATCAAAAGGGCAGGCAGGTCATGTTTTCGCTTTTGGGGAAGAGGAGCCCAGCCAGGGCAGCAGAAAACGTTCAAGTGAGAGAGGAGTAGAGAGACGGATCACTGAGGACCAGCAGGTGCCTGGGAAGAGGGCGACTCAGGACCAGCAGGTGCCTCAGAGGCCTGGGAGGCACCTGTGCTCCCAAGCATGTTGTTGAGCAGTGTAGGGCCCCCTGTCTGCTGGGAGGTTCTCCAGCTCTGGGACTTTTCGAGTTAGTATTATACACACATTGTTAGAAATTTGAAAAACAAAGGGTAGGGAAGGAAACATACCAGGAATGCCGAGCATCAGCTTTTCCCTGAGTGTCAGCTCCCTGGACTGCACGCCTGCCTTAACAGCACACGCGAGGGCATTCATCCTGCAAAAATAGTTTGAATTAGAGCCAAAAAACAAGGAAGAATGGGGGGAGGGGTTTCGTACCTCATGATGAGGTCGCTCAGAGTACCGGCAAGCAGCATCTGCATGGCCTTGAACCCAGCCCTGACCTCTCCAAAGGTGCAGGACTGATGGGCATGCTCCTCGCTGGGCTTGGCAGTGAAAATGGTGAGGAGGTCGCGCGATGTCTTCATGAGGGCCGAGATCTGCTGCTTCTCCTGCAGCGCCCTCCTCTGCTCCTCGTCGGACTCTGATGTCCATGAGGTGCCCTTGTAGTCATCCACCGAGACCTCCTTATCCTCGTCCTTCTCCTCCTCCCCCTCCCTCTCCTTCTCCTCCTTTGCAGCAGTTTGCGCTGGCGCAGCAGCAGCTGCACCTAAAGTAACATTAAAAAAGGGTGTGTGGTGTGGGAATAAAGAAGAGAGGGGAGAATGCTACATATCTGCTTTTCTGAGAGGCAGGAATGTCTAGGTCTTTGTCCTGCTGGGTTGGAGGAGGTATCACAGTGATTATTGGCCCAGTGCAGCCCTTGTTCTTGTCCTTGGGCTTGTCCTTGTGCTTCTTGGTGGGGGTTTTGTGCGGTGTGTCCTTGATGCACTGTTTTAAACCTTCAAAAATGCTGTTAAATGACATCAATAGTGAGGTGAGATGCAGATACCCTCTGCTATGCCACGTAGTGAATGGTCCGCTACATGCCACTACGCAGATACCCTCCGCTACACCGCGTAGCGAAACGTGCTCGAGCGCCTTTTGCTATGCCACGTAGCGAAGGTTACTATGTAGCGGCACGTAGCGGACCATCCGCTACCCACTGCTACGCAGATACCCTCCGCTACGCCGCGTAGCGAAACGCGCTTGAGCGCCTTCCGCTACGCCGCGTAGCGAAGGTTGCTATGTAGCGGCACGTAGCGGAAGGTCCGCTACACACTGTAGCGGAAGTACTTCATGAGAAAAATTATTCCACCACCGGGATTTGAACCACCGTCCCCCAAAGTACAAAGTAAACACTTTGCGCTTACACTATCAATCACTATCTCTTCTAAACTATGTGTTATACTTCACGGCATGCTCACTGACATTACTTAACCACAATCCAATGTAATCGATATTTAACAGTCGGAAGCTCATCTTTGGTATTGTGCAATGCAAAAACCAATTTACATTCCATTTATTCACAACTTTATGCTATGCTAAAACCGAATTTATTAGCTAACATTTGATAAAATCTAGTTATGAACTTATCAGTGTATTTGATCAAGACTGTTATTTGTATACATGACTGGTATGATTAACATTGCCGAACCTCTGCTATGTACTGCTAAGTGGGTATCTTCTGCTATGCTATTTTGTAGAAGGCACTGAAGTGTCTTCTGCTACGTGATGTAGCAGACACAATGCTGTAGGATGCATTGCAGAAGGTTTGCTATACAGTGCTACACTGATACTCTCTGCTATGTAGCATAGCAGAAGGCACTAGAGCACCTTTCACTGTGTGTATGGTGGAGCAGACCCTATAGTTAGTGTAGCAGCAGTGTGTAGCAGACCTTCTGCTATGAGTCACTGCAGTAGCAATTCACTTCTGCTACACTATGTAGTGAAGCAAGTGGAACTGGATCCACTACAGCATGTAAACATGATCGACATGATATGGAAGTGAACTGTCTCGATTGGCTCAAGCTGCTTCATCCTCTCTTTGATGTTGTGTTTATTTTGCCAAATAATTGTGTCTGTTAAATATTCACCTATAGAATTTTTTAGTATGTACAAACCTGTGCTGGAGCTGCTTATAACATACTGGCATTTGTTCTCTGCTGCTTTGGCCTGGATCAATGCAGCAGTTCTGTTGGTCACCAACAGAGAAGACCATCTTTCAGATATGTTCCATTCCACTTCTCAGGGCAGTGGCGACCCATGTGACCAGCCCTCTGCAGGTTACACTGTGTCGAGTAGTACCTGTCACATGTTCTGCAGCGATATGGTTTGTCCTCCCCGTCCTTCCTCTCATGTACTTGACCTGCAGCTGTGTGTTTCACGTGGCCTTGCTCTCCTGTTCCTGCAACATTGCCTGCTCCACTCAATCCCTTCTGCATCACTGTCTCAGTGCACAAATGATATCAAGTGCAAATCAGCCAGCTGGCAAAATCTAGGCTGCTCACCCTCAGGCTTCCGCTACACTTAGCTACGCAATTATTTACTACGCACTGCTACACATACCTTTGCTGCACTGTGTAGCGGATCACCCTCCGCAACACATTACTACATTGGCTCTGCTACGCAGTGTAGCGGATGCACCCATCGCTACATGCCACTACACCTGTCTACGCTGCGCCATGTAGCGGAGGTACCTCCGCTATGCATCGTAGCAGAGCATATGTAGCAATGCGTAGCGGCCGCACCTTCGCTACTCTGTGTAGCGAAGGTGCCTTCGCTATGCCATGTAGCGGAGGTACCTTCGCTACACGGTGTAGCGAAGCCTGCGTGGCAGTGTGTAGCGGAGGTACCTCTGCTACGCATTGCTACATGCACTTCGCTACGCCGCATAGCGGATATACCTCCGCTATGCTCAGCTACACAGGTGCCGCTACGCACCGCTGCTGAAATTCACTTCCGCTACACTACGTAGCGGAGCATGCGTAGCACTGCGTAGCGGAACTGGATCCGCTACGACACGTAAACGTGCTCGACGTGGATCTCTGTTGCAGTTCAGCTGGCAGAAGAGTGAGTGAGCTGCCAGTGGTCCCCAGACACGGCAGCTGTTTCCTACCAGTACCATAAGTGCATTCCCTCCATTTCTTGGCTGTTTCTTCCCGTTCTTTGCCTTTATCTCTCTTGGTACTGAGAGCTGGGTCACTGCATAGTTGGGTGAGAAAATTCTGATTCCCAGTTTTCTAACACGTAATGATGTATTCTAAGTGTATTAAATCTGATTCCTGAATGATCTTATGAAAAACCCTGGATCATTTTTGCTGGAGCAGAGTGGTATGTGAAACTCTGTGACTCTTTTTCCTCTAACACTTTTCCCAGCTCCTAGTGCTGCATCAGGCAGCGAGCCTGATCTCTTCAGTGATGAGGAGCAGCAGGTCGGCGAGGATGAGTATCAGGGGGTGGGCACCAGGGTGCACGACGATGCAGCAGCAGCAGAGAAATGTGCAGTGACAGATAAGTGGCAGCACATTACGAACATGATGGAAAGGATATGTGAGCTGCTAACCCCCTTCAATCACGACCATCAGTGAAGCAGGCAGCCCAGCCCTGCACGTTTGAAGACATCAGGGCAGGCATCAAGGGCCTGTCGATACTCAATGCCACCACATTCTGTGAACTGATTGACCAGTGGGCCCCTTCTCTCTTCATATTCTGTAAAAAACACTCTAACATTTGTGTTTCAAACAAAATAGGTTGGACGTGCTGTAGCAGAGCATGGACTCCAGCAGGCAGATGAGGGACCTGACCCTCAGAGAGAAGATAATGATCAGTATTCCCAGTATGTGCCCTTTTTTTGGTATTTAATACCTGCTAATTTCAATTCTATTGAAGATGTATGACGATGCAGGAAGAAGAAAGAAGGGGGGCAGCCTGTACTGAGGGGTGCTGCTACATACATAGCAGACCCTGTATAGCAGCATATAGTGAAGTTCCGCATATGTAGTGCATAGTGGATGATACAACTACACACTGCTATATCCCCTGCGTTCTGACTATTTTTTATTTTTAAAATATTGAAAATACTGTGGTGCCAAAACAACAGGCAACTTGCTCATCATGCTGTTGAGCTGAGTCTGTTCAAGATCAAGCACACGGTCACAAAGGGCACATTCAACTAGTTTCACCTTCTCATCAACACGGTTATAAAGAAGCACCAGCAGACACTGCAGCAGCAAGAGTGCCCTGCTCTTGCTTGCATCCCCCAGTACCTTATGAACATTCATGACTTCCAGCTGTAGCAGATTTCATGCCATTCCCAATCCCCTGTCCAGCAATTGTGTTCGAGGCCAGCAAGCAGTTCTATGATGCACACCACTTGCTGTATGCTGAGAAGATGAAGGTTGTCATAAGCTGCACTGTTTCATACTATGCGACATGGTCAAATCTTCATCACAGTGGCGATCAACATCACGGTCTATTGTTCAAAGGATGCTGCTCCCCTCCCTGTACACCAATGGCATAAGATGACCAAGAAGGAGGAGACTGACTTCTTTGATCATGTCACTGGCAAGCAGTACTGGTCACTTCTTCAAGATGCTGGTTATCCTAGTGAAGATCATGTGTCATACCCGTGTATCATTCTCAAGCAACTGTTGAAGTGACTTACTGTCACTCAGATGGCAGTACAACAGTACTACAAGAAAAGGCATGTCATTATCAAGTGCTTTTTTGAACCGCTTAAGAAGACGTGAGGCATAGCAGAGAAGCCATACATGTTCAGCCATGATCACACGCAGATTGATGTCGAGAACATGATGCAATCCCCAGAGATTTGTCTATCAGCTTTCGTACCACAGGTGCAGCAGACCTGAGGTACTGCCCTGCTCCCCCAAGAACACGTGTGGCTGCTGTGTGGTTGTGTGCGCAAGTGGCTGCTTCTTCCATCACCACCCAAACAACCCATTTCATTTTTCTGGGCCACTGGGTGCTCAGGAAGTGAGATGATCAGGAGGGCGCAGCAGCATTGGACTGGGGGCAGAGCAGGCACTGAGAGCTGAGTCGGGAGCCAGTAAGGCATGGGTGGGAGATTCCTGTGCTACCTGACCAACAGATGCAAGCTGCCCCTTGGCATCCTTACAGAGTCACAGAAGCTGGTGAGCAAGTACCCGTACCTGCAGTGAGTGCTCTCGGTTTGGGCCACCACCAGGCAGCACTGCCGAGTCAGCCCAGAAGCTCACGTTGATCAGTGATCAACAATGGACGTGCTCTCAGAGTTCCTAAGTGGACCAACACTGAGGAGGGCCCTCCACAGGAGTAAGGATGCAGCTGAGCTGCAAGACATATGAAAGACAGCGAGGAAAGAGAACAGATTTGCACATGCTCAGGCAGGGCCCACCAAGGCGCCTTGCTGGCTGCTGATTTGTTTTTTTTATAGAGTGGGCACTGATGGATGCCCAGTTTCCAACTCAAAAAAATCTGTCTGTGGCTGTGAGGAACAAAACAGTTCCAAATTCATCACAGCGAAATACTCCAGTACTCAACCTTATACACTTAACATGGCCTGCAAGACAGCTCTTGGCTGCATGCTGGTTCTCGTCTGTGCAGTAAGGGCTGTCATGTACAGCAAGACAGCTGACATCCCGAACCCCAGCATGGTCACTACGAACATGTACACAGGTCGACACCATCATCATTGCCTTTAGCGCACAGTTCCCCAGGTTCACCATGCTGCAGTACACCATTGGCTGCACCATCTGGGGCAGCCAGTCATACATGATCACCCACATGTGCCTCGACAGCCAGGTCATCCCAGGCTCCACCATCATCAATGGCCAGGTCGCCTATCATGCCAACACGGCCTCTGTCACTGTGAAGCTCCCTGCTGGTGACCACACCCTCGAGCTGTGGTACAGGACCCCCCACACCCGTGCCATCTGCCCCCTCACCAACTGGGGCTTGTCTACCTCTCTGTCGTCATCCCCTCAGCCCAGACGCTGGCCACCCCTCCCTCTCTCCCTGCAGTGCACATAGGATCCAAGGGCAACAAAAACCACAGCAACTAGGGGTCGGCAAACACCTCACCCTTGGTCTTCTGAGTGAGTTTGCTAACTCAGTTAACTTACTCACCCCCCCCCCCCCCAGGGATAAAGGTGTGTCTCGTGTTCTTTGTTAGACCTTGCAGTTCAGGCAGATGTCGAGGATCAAGATGGAATGAGGTGAACACAAGGAGAGGCCGAAGAGGACGATGGTGACTGCCTAAAGACCTGCATTGGCACAGACTACTGCGACGAGTTTCAGCTTGAGTCTTGACCATGGCAAGGGTGAGGGTGAGGGCGAAGGACAAGGGAGAGAGGCAGACCGGTTTGGGTCGGGAATGGTCGAGATTGAGGCAGACTGAGTCGAGGTCAATGGACGGGTAGGCATGCTTTTTATGTGGAAAAATAAAGAGTTGACCTTCAACAGGTAGGCATTCTTATTCTTGTGGAAAAACAAAGAGTTGATCAAATCCAAGGAAGCTGCGCACAGAGTTCGCTGTGCACGGAAATGCCCCGAGAGCCCCTTCTGATGAGGATGAGGTGCAGGTGTGCAGTGTGCGCAACTCTGCCCTGCCTGCGCTGCGCTTTTTTAAGATTAATATTTTAGATTCTTGTGAAACTCTTAGGAGTTTTGACAATCAGCCATGCCTACCCGTTGAAGGGCAGGAGAAATGGTGAGCACAAAAAGAAGCGAGAGGGTTGCAGCTTGGCTGGCCCATCAGGTGAGGAGATGGCACACGACTGGCACACAGGAAACCAGAGTGGTGATCACCGAGAGAGCTGATGAGGGCAAGTGCCAAAAGTGAAGGGGGACCCACGAGTCACGAAACCCACGAATACAGACCCCACAAGAGATGGTGACAGAACCCTGAAAGGCTCCTGGCACCCGGTGGTGTTATTGGCAAGAGCGGGGGTGTTTGCCATTGTTTTGTTGTCGAAAACAATTGTATAAAATAACACAGCGTGCACAGCCAAATCTCCTCTGGAAGTGGTGGCAATTGAGAGGGGGGAAGGGGAGGGGGGGGGGGGGGGGGGGGGTCGGAGGGGCAGGAGCAGGTGGCGGGTCGGGGTGGCTCGAGGCAAGACCAGAAAGAGCCCCTGTCGTGTGGTGTTCTTACAAAACAGAGAAGATCTGTGCAATTTTCCACTGGTGAAAGATAGAAATATCTTAGTTAACTCACTCACTGGCCAAAACTTGGTGTTTACAAAAGCTACAACTTGATCAGAAAATCTTTGCACAGCGGACTACTGCACTGCACACCTGCGCCGTTTTCGTGCAGCATAGGATGGTAGGACCCCCTACGTGTGAGAGCTGGTGTGGGCAGCACGTTTGAGTGGTTTTTGGCATGTTTCTTGAGCACAAGTGACTTTTTCATGGACAGCCTGATCAGGTCGGCGCAGGGGCTCGATCAGACATACTCAAAGAAGGACGGCTTTGAGCTGCTGGCTGTAGAGGGTCAGGAGCACGAACAGTAATATCACACAGGCTGCTGGTGCGCTCTCAGAGGCCCAGCTGCAGCAATGCTCATCCACGGGGAGTCATATTTGGCTTGAGATGAAAGGAAATCTTTCTCCACTCGCAATTGATCTCGTCGCTGATAATGCCATACAAATTAATAGACTCATAATAAGTGTAACTATTTTCAGAACTATGCATTTGACTTACAAGTGTCATGTAGAACAGGAGGCTGACAAGCGTGCTCATACTCTCTTTCAGGCACAGTCAATGAAGCTTATAACTGCAGGGGCACCCAAACTGTCTGAAGTGCTGGGCTTTTGGACCTAGAGTGCAGGGAAAAGGCCTGCTCAATGCAGAGTGCCGAAAAAGAACCATACAAGTGCAGGATTCGAATTTTACATCTGTAAAATTTACATAAAGTCATTTTACATTTTGGGATACCATTGTGCTTTTAATCCCAGTATGATTTTGGAATCTTAGATTGGCATCTTATATCCATTAATTATAATATTGATAAAATGTGCTCTTTATGACAGTTCTACATTAGTTGCTTGTGCTCTATCACAAGTCAATACAAATAAAGATACATCCAATTGTATTTCCGGCTATTAAATGCAATTTCATTCATTTATTAAGTTCCAGATAAGTTCCTGTTAAGCTCTAAAAAGGAACTTTAATGTGTTTTGAGTGCTCATTAGTACATTCATTTTATCAATAGTATAATCTTATTTTAATAGTTCAGGTTAATATTACCTGTAATAAAAATCAGAATCAATGCATATGCCTGAAATTGTATTATAAGAAAATGCCAAGTCACAAAATCAATTTGAAAGAACATACTTGTAATTAGCTATCTTTTTTGCTGTATTTGCAACATTTACTACTGCATTTGTATGCTTAACTTAAGAACATTCACTTAGTATTATCTTCTACATAATTAATACAGTGTATGAGCAATCTGATCACAGAACTTCTTTTTCATTGATTCTCTTTTCTACTCCTAAGAGAGAAGAGACTGTATTAAGAACTTACTAGATCTTTCTCTTAAAATCAATAAGTCTGATAAGTATGTGAAGCAGATAAGTATTTCTTATGTGAATAGTATAAACTGACTTTTGGTGTTATCTTTCAATTCTGCATACATTTCTGGTTTTTCAGAATCTTCACTTTTCAGAATTATCCCAGAAACACAGACAGTGTATTATTGATTGTTCGTGAACTTAAATGAACTTAAATTGCTAAAAAAGAAGTGTATGAGTCAAAGAGTGATTCACTATGTCTTCTTTATCTTATAATAATAAAAAACTTTAAACATTGTTCACATACTAGATCTTTGATATTTTGATACAGTATTATAATGCACTTCAGATTTCATAATCATACACTCAAGGAAACAACACTGTATCACATATTACTGCTTACTGGGTGAGAAACTCTTCCTTGCATGATGACTCCGATAGTGACAAAGCTGCTTCTCTGTCAGAGTACTGGAGATCTCCTGAGCACATTCTGAGTGCCAGACTGGCCAGTCGAGCCCCTTCTGCTGTGAGGCACTGGATGATTGCTCTGTATGGGGTGATGACCAATAGCAGTCAGAGCAGCTGCAGGCTGAGGCATAGCCCGATGTATACTATCATAGGTATGTCCATTGTTGTCAAGAGAGTGCATTTGAGAGGCATGTGAGATAGATGTGATCGTCCTTATCAACAAAGTGCCACCCAGAGACAATCCAGCCCTCTGAGAGTGAACCAAGAAGTCTTCAGTGCTGATCAGCAAGGCCATAGTTAATACCACTGCAGAGAATGCGCAGTTGTCCTGATGTGTTTCCACCAACTGCAAGTGTCGCATAACAGCCCAGCTTTGCAGCATACTTAAGAACAGCAAAGGAGCAGAATGCTGTATCTGTGGAGAAATTGATACCGTGGAAGTCACCACCATTGCAGATGCGAGATAGCATCTATCATCACAGCACGGGGCTTGAAGTCGCCATCCTTAAGGTGTGAATACACATCGAGAATGAACGAGAGCTTTCCCAGAAGAGTATTCACATATGTCGAGCCAATCCAGTGCCAGAAGCCTGTTTTTCCTGGCTTCTCATGGTACGTGATAATTGGAATCTTGTCCCCCTTGCTCGCACTCTACTCTTAGTCTGACCTTGGCTCATACTTGGCAAGAAGCTCGTTCTCAGTCACTGTTCGCAATGTCTTGATCTGTTTTATTGCACTGGCTGAGATGAGTAACTCGAACTGTCGCAGATGCTCAGTGCTGGGAATGAGACCCTGGAGAATCGCAAAGAAGCAGTCTGATGCCATATGAACAGTGATGTTGTTGGCTTTGCAAGTGCAGACTACTAGAGAGAATAGCCCCATTAGACTGCCATTCAGGGGTGATGCATTGTTTTCCATCAGCATCAGAATGCCTGCAAAGCACATGGAGGTCAGACATGCTGTAAACAAGCAGAATTCGCACTGAAGAATGCAATCATCTCAGCAGAAGCAACTGTCTTGTTGAACGCCCACAAACTCGGGCCATCAGGCGTCCTCTTGGTCCTCCATGAGGTGTTGACGATCTCCACCATGAGCCCGAAGAAGGACAGAGGAATCAGAAGGAAGAGTGGAGTGATAACGTTGCCTGGAGCTGTTGCCGATCGCACGTTCTCGACATGCAGCTCAGCAGGACCGATGACTGGCTGGAAAACGCCTGGCCGAGTAGGAACAATTGAGTCCTTTGCGAGATTGAGCACCAGCTCATCGAGTGTCTCGACCTTCATTCCCCACACTCTCTGTGCAAATCCTTGGATGAACTTCACTGATAGTGGCCTGGTGCTTCTCGCCCTTCTTGTTGTCCATGTGCGACGGAGCAGTCTCTGACAGCAGCTGCTTCCTCTTGCTCTGTTTCCCACATGTCCACACCGCCTGAGAAACGGTAAATAATGTTGGGCGAGGTGAGCAGTGAACCTCCACAGTACTCAGGACTGTGTTCATGTTGCAGGTGCCAGCACCCCTGTGCAGATATATCAGATTCTTGGGCGAACAAGTGCTAGTCACTTCCACCCCTCTCGATCAAGTTTTAGACACTAAGTGCCCCAGGAATCAAGTGCTAGATGCGATTTCTTCACATTTCGGCCGGCTAAGTAGAGCACCCAGAAAAATTCACGCCACCCAAAAAATCTGCGCCACTTTGAAAACAGTGGCAAATACCAAGAGGAACGAAGCCCATCTGCTGCTGGCAACCCAGGAGGGTCGCGATCAGGGAAGTGCAGAGGCAAAGGCAAGGTGGCTTATTAGCCATGGTTTCAGCACACGCTGTGCATGTGCCTCCACAGGAGTATCAAGAAGGTCTCTGGAGAGGGCCAATGCTGCTACAGCAGCAAAACGAGAGCCTCACGAACTAGGTCGTCCCCGCCAACTGAGAGAGGATGAGGAGGAGCTGCTGTTGAGGTGGCTCCGTGACTTCTTCCTCAATGAGGGAGAGGATCCTGAGATTGCAGATGTTGTTGAGGAGGTACTATTTTTGGAGAAAAAACCCAATTCTTACTATCACAACTTGATATCCAATTAGGCAAGACGAATTATCAATAATAGAATTCAGGTCGATCCAAGTGATATGATTCCGGTTCTTACTTCGGACTGGGTGGTCAAGATGCTTCAGAGATATCAAGAGGAGAGTCTTTTTTCTCCCCCAATGGAATAAGACCCCCCCCCATGTGTATCTCAATGGCGCACCACAGGCACTGCTGCACAGTGCAGTGGCCCTGGCTCCCGGCATTGGAAACCTGGCAGATCTTAGGCCTGGCACTCATGGTCCTCACCACGGTGGCACTTACCCTGCCCCCAGGGTGCCACAAGGTGCCGCCAGGGGCCGGCACCATGACACCACTTGGGGCANCGCCCACCAACACCCCCCAGGGCTGGGCACGCCCACGGCCTGCGGAGTGATGCCCTGCGGTGCCCCAAACCAGATATCAACTGAAACACCCCCCAAGACTGAAAGTCACATACTGAAAGTCATAACAAGACTGCTACCCACAAAGCCTGGCACCAAGGGCCCAGTCCCACTGCACCGCAGCATAAACAGGGCCCTGGGCTCACAGCCGATGCCACCGCTTGTATGTAACATGAACCTTCCGCCTGCGTCCTTCATCCCCACCTCGCTTTCTGAGAAATTTCCCAGCCCACACCCAGAAATACTGAAGAACACGTACCATAAAATGGCGGCAAAAAGCACAAACAAAGACATAACAGTACACACCAGCCGAAGCATGGAGGAGACTCCGCCCACCGGCCCCCCAGCGGTGACAGACACACCCCCCTGACAAAACACCCATGCGAGGAGTCAGTGCCAGCTGATGCAGACCACATGCAAATGGATAGTAACACCGAGACCCAACAGCCAGAAGCCCGTAGTGCACCAATGAAGGACAACGCACCAGCTCAGAGCCCCGCAACTGACATGCTAGAAGAAATCCTCCTGGCCCTCATCCAGGCATGCATGCTGGTAGAGACAGACGAACCCCGTAAACTGAAACTAGTGGAGCTGACCTGCCTGGACGAAACCACCCTGGTAGCCTACTTCTCCATGTCGATGGACAAAGACGACATTGCACTATGGGAGACAGCAAGAGCTGGCCACAGGCAGTCTACAGCTGGGTGCAGCCCGTGCAATGGACACCACCATCCAGAGCCCAACCCAGCCCAAGTGAGGGAAAAGAGCAGCTCCCACTCCTGAGTTACCAGCCCACTCCAGCACCATGGCCAAACAAGACAGTTGCCACATGGGGGCAGGCCACTACACACAATCCCGCATGGGATAACTGCTACATGGACCCCGCCCCCAGCCCAAGATCAATCAATAGCCTATCCGGCAAGCCCCTAGCACCACCGAGAGCGATAGAAGACACGGTACATGAGATGATGATGAAGGAAGCAATCACCCTTGTGGCAGGCGCAAGATCACACAAACAAGAGGCACGCCAAACAGCTATGGCGGGGATGGAACTCCTCGACCTGTTCCGGGAGACATATAAAATCAATGTCACGGCAAATTCGGTCTTCATAGAGTATGTTGGTAAAAACAGCATAATGTTCCCAGCCCCCAATACAGTGGTGTACCGCAAGTGTCAGAAGATAGAGGCAGCTCAAAGGACCGAGGGTTATGCACCAGAAACGAAATTATGGGTCCTCACAGAGGCCAGAATACCCTTTGTCCTGCACACCGATAAGTGCAAACCCTGCCCACGAGAGCTCGCCGATGCCTGGGCCCAGCCAGCCAAGACCCACATCATTGGAATCGAACCCCACGCCAATGGCTGGGCAATCACGTTCACTGACAGGATGACGATTCTCCATCTGGTCCGCCAGACCAACAACGACCCACGGGCATCAGTACATGCAGTGGCAGCATACCAAAACAAGATGTACCCCGGCAAGATATGAAAAGTGAAACTCAATGCTCACACCCACCTCGGAGCATCGCCACACAACGCCATTAACTGGGCCTTCGAAGACTGCCCGTATGACATCACCCGGACAGGTGCAAACCCAAAAGGAGATGTATTCATTGTATAGCATGGCCCCTGATCAACGAGTCCTCAAACATCCACATTCCGGGATACTCCAAGGCCACCACTTACCTGCATGGTACATCCACAGCCCACACAAACCCATCCACTGACTGTGTCTCACAGCCACACAGACAAGCGCGAGGCGAGCAGAAACAGGCACAGAAGGCATGGCCCGCCTACAGAGTAACCAACGACGACCCCCAGACAACAAAGCACCACGTCCCTAGACCGAATCGCCCCCCAAACACAGCCCCCCAAGAGCCCTGCAAACACACCAAACAACGAAACCTCCCAATGGGACCTCTGCTCTTTCTGATCATGTTATCACAAGCTCAACCCTGATAATACTATGCATATATCATAGTAGGCACACTTCTGATGTATGCCCAAGGGGCAGCAGCCATGGACAACAACATCTCTATAACCAGCTGGAACGTCCAAAACACCCTCTTTGGAGCCGTAATACTCCTAATCAAGGCTGTCAAGAACTGCACCAAATGCACAGCCCCCAAGATCATAGCACTGCAGGAACTAGGGATTGTTGATGAAAAACAGATCAACCAAGTGGCCAATATGGAAGAATATAGCCTATTCACAGGCCAACGAGTTGGAAACAAAGTTCCAGTGGGCTTCCTGGTGCACAATACCATGAAAGACTACTGGTCAGTAAGCACCACAAACCGTAAGGATGTCCTGATAGGGACACTCAAACTCAACCTGACACTGACCATCATAAATGCATACAGCCCAACCAGAGGCTCACCAGCCCAGAGAGAACTATGACGCACTATAACAGAACAGACAAAGAACGCCACAGACATCATATTAGTTGGAGACCTTAATACATGGATAGACCACCCGGAAGACACATACTCTACAGCAGAGCTCGAGATGCATAAATACCTGAAAAACCACAACATGATAGACGTCCTCAACCACCAAGGCACAGCAACAGCTATGCATCACGGTCCAAATAACACAACCAACAGACTCGACTACGTTATCAGCACACAGAAAATGACCCCACGCATCCGAGACAGTGGTACAGGCAAACACACGGGCGACCTCTCCGACCACTCACTCATATACTGCACAATCGCCCTCATGGAAAACATACCGTGGCGTAGGTGGAATCCCCCACAACAAGTTAACTCATGGACCAAAACCACGTCCCCTAAGACATGGGCAGCACAGATCAAAGAGTGGCAGGACACTCTGCTCCACATCCCACTACCACCAGATGCAGACATAGACGAAATGCAGAATAGAGCAGTAGAAGCTGCAAAACAGATCATGGGAACCAAATCACATGGTACAAACAGAGGAAGAACACAAGCCATGAGGGCGTATGTTATATACCATGAAATACGAAACTCCGCAAATGAAAACAAGCACTCTGCCCCAATGCCATCTGATATTAAGCAAATAGAATCAGAAGTCATCCCTCTTCTGCAATATAAACCCAACCATGCACATGTGTACAAAACCTGGCGAGGCACCACAAAATGGATACTCCGATGCATTAACCACAACCGGACCAGGACGGAGACGGACTGCATTAATGAATACATTGAATACTCAATGGCAGAAGGAGGCACCAGCCCCAAGAGATTCCTCAAGGACCTACGCAAGCCACGGGGGCCTGGCCTCCCTTTAAGCTATACCAGACATGATGGCACACGCACCACGACCCCAGAGGAAGCACACAAAACAGTAGAAGACTGAATACACATACACTTTAACCAAGACGACACCCCAGTGACCCGCTCCTCGTGGTGGGAAGCACCACACCCCACCATACCCAAAGCAGCCACCACCGGCATGGACAACAATATCTCCGAGGAAGAACTCTGTGAGGCTGCAGGTGCCCAAAAAAGCAGGTCGGCCCCAGGCCCCACTGGATTTAAAGCAGAGTATGTCTGTGAGTTCTCAGACGCATGGCATGACCAATGAATTAAGAATCTCAACGAGATCTGAACAGGCGTGAAACCAGTCCTGCAGTCATGGACTAGGTGGGAAATCATGCCCACTTTTAAAGGAGGAGACCGCACGCAGCCAGCGAACTACTGCCCTATAACGTTATGTGAAGTGGGCTACAAGATCTTTACCACTATCATCAACAAAAGACTGTACAAAGCTCTCAAGGAAAATAATATATGGACCAATACCCAGGAGGGCTTTCGTGATGGCCATTCCACGACACATAACATATGGGCCCTCCATCAAAGACTGGAAGAAGCCTTCAGAAGACATCAGAGAGTAGTAGGAATGTACATTGATCTCAAGAAAGCATATGACTCTATTTACTGTGACCATATAGCAGCCATGCTAAAATACTACAACGTTGGCCTCACCCTCACAAAAAACATAAGAGCCCTCTATGCATCAACCAAAGCCCGCTCCCGCACAGCCCATGGCCCCACCGGATGAATCAGTGTTAACTGTGGAGTGCGACAGGGGGACCCCCTGTCGTGCACACTTTTCAACCTAGCCATATATCCCCACTTGTATCAGATAGAAACACACTCCAAAGCCCTGGACATCTGCAGCCCCAAGAGAGGGGTACTAGCCTATGCGAATGACATGGTACTACTTGCACACATACCCCAGATGCTTGCAAACCTAATGCAGTATGTAATGGATATGCAGGTGGCAGGACTATGCATCAACCCTCAAAAATGTGCTACATTCACCTGAAACGACACCCCCCCTACAATAGCAACCATACAAGGCACCATCAAGCCGGTGCCTCTGGGCACAACATATAAATACCTCGGCATACACCTAGACCCACAGGGCAGAGACTCATTTAACGCCCCCGCCATGACCCACATTATTTTGGGGCAATGTAGCTGGATGCGCACCAAAAAATCACTGTCCCTTGAACAACGCATCTATATTACCAATATGGTGATCAACGGTATGGCCCAATACCATGCCAGCACTATGGCCCAAAACAATAACCTGTTAGAATCACTGTCGCATGCCATAGAGAATGCAGCATTAGGTAAATTAGGGCCTGCTGACATGATAAGCCGCAGACATGCCTTCACTCTGACTAGACTAGGGGGATTGGGACTCCGAAACCTAGCTGACGTTATATGAAGCAAACGTGTGCAGGAGGCACTGGAATGGCTTAACGCACTGGCGCCAGATGGAATTATGCCTAAAACGGACATAGAATCCATACTCCCACGCCTAAACGAAGATTTCACAGTGGCCTTCCCGCCACACCACAGCATAGGCAAGATGAGGCTAACCGTGAATACAGCAGGATGCACCATACGAACATGGCAACATCTTCCACAATGGAACTCCCTCATGCAGATGGAGAGAAACGTCCTCCTGGACACGGAAACCCCAGCCAAGATTGGCCCTACACTAAACGAATCGCTCATACATGAAGCGGGCAACCACGGATGGCAAATAAATAGGAAAATAACTGAGGGACTGATACGACACCTGGTAAGAAGCAACCAAGGAGAACCAACACACAAACCCATGGACCTAAGCAGGATGGGATACCGCTTTAATACCAATCTAGAGCTCCAATGGCCCTTCACATCAAACACAGGAGATGGCACCTGGAAAGACTGGCTTATCATAGCGACAGATGGGTCATATGATCTGAGCTCAGGCAAGATGGTGATGGCCATAGTAGTAGACAGACACCCAGACATGAACGAAGCCATACAAGTCATGGGTGTCTGTGCCTCATGGACACCAGAACTACGTGCAGTCGAATATGTGACAGAAATCATGGACCCGACCTCCAAATGCATCATAGCATGCAACAACGACCTGATAGTAAACACACTAAATAAAGAAGACCTTACCACAGTAGTGGACAAAGATGCGGTCCATAGATTCATCTGACTACGTCCCCGGGGCCCGCGAGCACGAGGGCGAGGACGCGCTGGAGCGTGGCGTCGTCGAGGGCGAGCGGCTGGGCGGGAGGCAGCGGGCGGAGGCCGCGGAGGGCGTGCAGGCGGCGCCAACTGCGGAGCTGCAGAGTCGCAGTGGCCGTGTCGCGGGCCGCACGGGACACGTAGCGCAGCGCCCGCAGCACCTGGCGCGCGATTTCGGCCGGGGAGGGCGGGGAGGTGCTGCCGGGGGGCCGCATGCGGAGGCCGGGGGCGCAGGGGCAGCGGCAGAGGCCGTGCAGACCGAAACGGCCAATGCAACTGACCACAGGAATTCCTGCGGCCAAAAAAGATGCTTCCGACGGCAGGACCAGCCCTCTAATAACGGACAGGGGCGAGCGAGAGCACGGCACCCGCCTCCACGAGATTGCCGGGTCTGGCCGCAGGATTTGCTTCGCTTGATTTACCGCTGATATTTTGGTGGCCGGAATCTTACCCAAAAAACCCGCAGAGAAAAACGCAATCGACGCAAGCGACGATTCCGGGCGAAATGAAGCTGCGCGTGGCCTTTGTCTCCAACTCGTCCTCGTCGAGCTACTGCGTGTTCTTCGGCACCCCGGGCCCCTCTGGCGGCGCCGGAGGCCCCGAGAGGGCCCACCAGCAGCAGCAGCAGCAGCAGCAGCAGCAGCAGAGGCCCCGCAGCCGCAGCAGCAGCACTGCAGGCACTGCAGGCACTGCAGGCACTGCAGGCACCGCAGGCAGCGCACCGCAGCAGCCGGGCAGCGCAGACGAGGCGCGGAGGCTGCTGGTGGGGCTGCTGGCGCGGGCAGCACGCGAGGGGGCGCTGGAGGGGCCCGAGAGGCGTCTGCGCCTGCTGCTCGCAGAGTCGCCGAGGGCCTTCGACTGCGACTCCCCGGGCGAGGACGGCCCCGACGCCGGCGTCTCCGAGCGCGTCGCCCGCGAGAGCGCCAGGCACTCGCACAGGTGCCCCCGTCGTTTTCCGGGGGTTTTCAGTGCACGCGGCAGTTCAATTGATTCGCTGCCCCGCCGTTGCCGCCACTGATAGGCGGTGCTTCCCCCAGTTCTTCTCCTGCTCCCCATGAAAGCGGGCTGTTGTGTGGCTGCACTGTGCACGAGTGGCTGCTGCTTCTTCGGTCGCCACCATAACAAAAACAGCCCAATTCAATTGACTCCATGCCTTGTAACGTTCGTTTTTCTGGGCCACCGGGCAGGAAGCGAGAGGATCATGAGGGCGCCCCGGCGGAGGACTGGGGGGCGGAGCAGGCGCTGAGGGAGCTGAGGGAGTCGGGAGCCAGCGAGGCGCGGGTGGAGATGGTGCGCTACCTGACCGACAGGCGCCTGCTCTCCAAGGGCGTCGCGCAGGTCAAGCGCAAGATGGCCGCAGCCAAGGGGCAGCTGGCGAGGCTGGGCAGGGAGGGCAGCGACGGCGAGGAGGAGGACGGCACGTTCGAGGGCCAGCAGAGGAGCGAGAGGCGCGAGATGCTCGAGGCGTTCCTCGCAGAGTCGCAGGAGCTGGTGGGCAAGTACCCGCACCTGCAGTGGGTGCTCTCGTTCTGGGCCACCAACCAGCTGGGCGGCAGCGTCGAGTCGGCCCTGAAGCTCTCGTGGATCAGGGACGCCGAGGACAAGTCCATCGTGGCCACCAAGTGGACCGACAACTGAGGAGGGCGCTGCTGCTGCGCACCAGTGTGCCAGTGTTCTCCCTATGGCTTAAGCAAAGATGCCGTGCAGAGACCATTCTATGTTCCACTGCTCACTACGAGCCACTGACCCCGAACAGCCAGTTCGCTGCAATCTGACAAGGTTTCTCAGACCATTGTTCTTGGAGTTTAGCTCAGTATCAGGCCCTGTGGCACTGCAGTGCAGGCCAGGCAGGAACGTGCATTCTGCAGGGTCCTTTATGACCTCGACCCATCGTGCTGGAGGCATTGCTGAACGTCCAGCGCATGGCGAGCACGAGGCGGCGCCCACAGGGCTGTAGGCCCCCGAGTCGCAAGCGAGGCACGAGGTGGTGCCCTCACGGGGCTGGAAGGTGCCGGCGGGCAGCGTGTGCACGACAGAGTTATAGTGCCGAACGGTCCCCGCGGCGCAGGGCACGCACGGCAGTCACGTTGAGTGCAAACTCTCTGCTCCTGCACAGCAGGCACTTGGGCTGCCCCCCGCCGGTGCCACGGTCCACGGCTCGCATTCCGGCCTCGCAAAGCAGCAGTGAGGGGCAATGAGCACCGTGTACCTGCCAAGATGAGACCCCGTGGGCAGGGAGAAGGCACCGACACATAATCGTGTGTTGCTCTGCGCTTGAGTGCCCTCTACCACACGTGGGGCCTTTCGCGCACGCACTGCAGATGATATCCTGACGTGGCAGTGAGATTTGAGTGATCACTTATGGGGTGAGTGATCGCCAATATCTCTCGTGTTTCTTTTTTTTCCTTACGTAATTTTGCGGGTGTGATTTTATAAGCCGAGGGATCCGACGATCCGCAGGCACTCTTTATTCATCTCGGAGACACACCAGGAACAGTACCAATGGCGCAGATCGTGAAGCAGAACGCGGCAACCAGCCACTTCGTGGTGCAGTGCAACAACTCCATGTATGACGACCTGAAGGAGAAGGTCGGGAACGTGCCTGGCGTGGCGAATATTGACCAGGAGGACACTACGAACCATCGCTCATTTGGCGTCACCTGCTCCGACTACAACAGGGCCCTCAGCAATGTCACGGAGCTGATAAACACCCTCAGCCCTCGTGGCCATGACGTCTGAGCCTTTGCTCCCTTCCTCCTCTTTGCTTTCTTTGCGCCCGTCGCCCCCTCGGCACCCCAAATCCAGCAAACAGCAACAGAGAGCACGCAGGCAGCACCCCTCTTGGCGTCTGCTTCTCCCAACACCGCACACCTCCTGGGGGCGGCAACAACAGCTGGGCCAGCGGGCAGGGGGCACGACGCCACACCTCGGCAACGAGCAGCCCCGCAGGAGAGCGCCACCGGGTGCGAGTGGCCCCACGTTAATTTCGCACCCACTCCCATTTTGGCGGTTTCCGGGAACTCCCCAAAGCCGCCTGCTGCCTGCTGCCTGGCCCAGCGTCTGAACCAGGCCGTGCTACGCCCTGCTGCCCGTGGCCTGCCCGAGTCGGGCGGAGTCTGTCTCCCAGGCAGCCAGCAGCAGTGGGAAACCCACCGGCACAGCACCACAGCAGTGGCCCTGCACACCGCGGGACACCAGTAGTGCAGCCGTCTCCTCTCTCAACACAACCACCGTGTGAAGGCCTCCAGTGCTGCCTGCAGGGCCCCGCCGACACCGCAGGCCCAGGGGCTGCGTGGACCACCAGGAAAAAGAGCACAGCGCCAGCCCGCAGCCCCGCTGTGCAGCGGCGAGGAGAGCGAAGGCCCTGCTCCCCCAAGAACGCACAGCTGCTGTGTGACTGTACGTGAGTGGCTGCTGCTGCTCCCATCGCCGTGCAAACAGCCCATTTTTAATTGACTTTGGACTGGGGGGCGGAACAGGCGCTGAGGGAGCTGAGGGAGCGGGAGCCAGCAAGGCATGGGCGGAGATCATGTGCTACCTGACTGACAGGTGCCTGCTCTCCAGAGACGCAAGATGGCTGCAGCCAAGGGGCAGCTCGCGAATTTCTCCCGTGTTGGCCTCCAGCCCAACCCAGCTCAACCAGTACCTCTTCCCCTTGGCCCCTCTGCTGCGGCAGGCGATTTCCTGCGAAAAGCAATAGCAATAGAAATACGAGTTTCATTGTTTTTCCCAACGTAATAGGCGGGGGACGGGTGTGTAAAAGCCGAGGGACTGCAGCACTTTTTATTAAACTCAGAGACACACCACACCACACCAGGCACAGTGACAATGGCGCAGATCGTGGAGCAGAACGCGGCAACCAGCCATTTCGTGGTGCAGTGCGACAACTCCATGTATGACAACCTGAAGGAGAAGGTCGGGCACATGCACGGCGTGGCCGATATTGACCAGGAGGACACTAGGAACCATCGCTCATTTGGCGTCACCTGCTCCGACTACAACAGGGCCCTCAGCAATGTCACGGAGCTGATAAACACCCTCAGCCCTCGTGTATGCCCTTTGCTCCCTTACTCCTCTGCTTTCTGTGCTTCCTTTGGTTTCTTAATCTGCCGCGGTGGATGTTATCCTGCAACAAAGGAATCTCCGTGTCTTTGCATTGTTTTTCAACACAATTTTGGATGCCTGCTAATTCATAGATACAAGCACCAGGCACAGCAGGCAATGGCGCAGATTGTGGACCAGGAAAAGGCAGCCAGGCACTTCAAAGTGCAGTGCGACGATTCTGTGTATGACTACCTGAAGGAGCAGGTCGAGAAGCTGCATGGCGTCGCCCTCATTGACCAGGAGAACACTAGTACCTGTTCTTCGTTTGGCGTTCTCTGCTCCGACTACAACAGGGCCCTCAGCAGCACCACCGAGCTGATCAACACCCTCAGCCCTCGTGGCCATCACGTCTGAGCCTTTACTTCTTCTTACTCTGCTTTCTTCGCTTTCCTCACCCCGAATCCAGCAAACAGCAACAGAGAGCACGCAGGCAGCACCCCTCTTGGTGTCTGCTTCTCCCAACACCACACACCTCCTGGGGGCAGCAACAACAGCTGGGCCAGTGGGCAGGGGGTCCTTGTCAATGAGCAGCCCCGCAGGAGAGCGCCACGGTGCGAGTGGCCCCACATCAATTTCACCCCCATCCCCTTTTGGCGGTGTTTCCGGGAACTCCCCAGAGCCACCTGCTGCCGACTGCCTGCCCCAGCCCAGGCTGTTTTTGGTCCAAGCACCAAGGGAAAGGGGTACCTTAAGTGCCTTCTCGATCCCTCAATGAAGCCAAAGCTTCACAATGGAGAGCACAAAGCCCACATTAACCTCTCCGTTACCCACCGCCCCCCCTCTCTCCCTGCCGTGCACACAGGAGACCCAAGGGCAACAAAAACCACAACAAAAATCACTACCATCCATCGGGACTCATCTGTGTCGCTCCCACCGCCACTTGCATTAAGCGGTGGGATGGTACTGGGGTTAGCAAATAGCTGTGACTCTGCGTCTTGGCAGCCAGCGCCAGGCTGACCACGCGAGGACAGCAGTGGGGTGCACCAATGGTGTCCTTGGCTTGCCTAAGGGTCTGGGTGGGTGGCTCTGCGCGCACCCTCTCACCTGACGCCGTGGATGAAGACCAGAGGGGTCGCGTAGAGGGAGGACTTGAGGGCGGGGCTGTGCCGCCAGTCGCTGCACGCGGGGCACATGCAGTACGACAGCCAGCACAGCGCGCAGACGCCCAGCGCAGCGCACCCCTGCCAGACGCCAGCCCCGCGAGCAGCGGCGGCCGCGGACATCTCCATGACGAGCGAGAGCCCCGCGAGGACCTCTGCGGCCTCGTCCGCGCCCCACGCACGCATCAGCGCCCCGTACCTCCGCATCGCCAGCCCCACGCAGGGGACGCCCGCGGGCAGCCCCAGCCACGCCAGCGACACCGCGGCAGCGCCCGCCTCGGCCTCGCAGAGGACCAGCAGCCGCGGTGCCCCCGCGAGCAGCAGCGCGGCCGCTGCAGCCCTGCGGGCAGTGGCCCAGCGGCATTCGGGCGACCTCAGCGGGTGCCACGCAGCCAGAGCGACCGCAGAGCCCCGCAGGGCGGCCAGCAGCAGCCCTGGGCGCGGGCAGCCGCAGGCCCAGGCCGCGGCCTGCACGGCGGCGCAGAGGGCGACGGTGGGCTCGCAGGCGCCGGTCCGCGAGGCCGCGACGACGGCGAGCAGAGCGACGGCCGCAGCCTCGCGGGCCCACGCGAGGCCCGCGGACGCGTGCGCGAGGCAGAGCACGGCGAGCGAGGCCCAGAGCGTCCAGAGCAGCGCGGCGGTGGCCCGGGGCGAGCGGCGCCGCTGGGACTGCGGGCCCGCGGAAGAGTGCGCGACGCTGTACCAACGGCGGCACGTCGCGGCGGCGCTGGCGAGGTCTTCGGGGGCCCGCAGCATCGCGAGCACGCGCGCCAGCGTCGCGTCGTCGAGCAGCAGGGGCTCGGCGGCGTGGCAGCGTCCGCGGAGGGCGCGCAGGCGGCGGCAGACGAGGAGCTGGCGAGTGCAGTGCGCAGTCTCGGCGACGAGGATCAGCGCGTACGACGCTGCTCGCGCTGCATGGCGAGCGCAGGAGCGCCAGTCGGGTGGCTCCCAGATGCGCATGGAGGGCGTGGGGAGCGGGCTGCTGACGCTGCGGACAAGACTCCGCGACAGTGCGATCTTTGGGTGATTGCGAGCAGAACACGTCACGGCACGGATCTCGGGCATCGCGGATGGGATTACAAGTGGTGAGACCCGATGGTTCATATGACAGCAGCATGTAACGTCGCCGGCAATCGTGATGGCGTGAGGGGTGCTGGGTGCCCTGGCGATCATCGCTGCTCTGAGCCCGCAACAGCATTACTGACATTCTGGATGGGGCTGTGCTGAGGTGTGTTTCAAGTCCGAGCAACAATATGGTTCTGTCTCTTGATTTCGGCATTGCGACGTCATTGGCCGGGCAGGGAATAGCAGCGGAACGGGGGAAGCCGCAAGGAATACTGCGAGATTCTTCAGCGGTTTTCGTGGCGCAACATTTGTTGCAGTCTTACAGAGCAGGGCCATCATCTCGAGCCACGCGTAGCCAAGCCACTGCGAAAGATGATGGGCGACGGCGAGACAGAGGAAAACGTCGATGCTATTCTGGCAGAGACGCGGGCAGCAGCAGCTCTGGCTGCAGGCGTCGTGGAGGAGTCTGTGGCCACGAACCTGGGCTCCCCCAAGGCGGTCCTGCTGTACGACAAGGCCACCGGCCGCGTCTACTCGTCGACCCACAACATCGGTTCGTCACTCCCCGGCCCCCGTGCCTGTGGGGTGTCAGAGGCCCGCCAGGGAGAAAACCAATTGAAAGGCGGCAATCAACAAGATAATCAGGGGTTCATCATCCCCATCTCTCCCTCATGGGCCCCGAACGAGCTTGAAGGTAGCCTCAAAAATGCTCACCAAAAACGGAAAATTGCTCACCAATGGCGAGACTCTTTGACGTCAAATATCTTCTCTGGTTCTCTGTGTGGCTGCGTGCTGGAGCGGCGCCGTTTGTGGCATCGTGTTGGCGGCCTCGTAGCACATCTTGGACCTCAATGGCGAAGAAAACACATGCTTTTGGCGTTCAGAGAGCGATTATCAATTATTAGCTGAACTGGAAGGGAATGGGAAGGATCACTTGTGGTGCTGGACTCCTTTGTGGGCTCGGGCGACTGCGCTTGGCTGCTGGCTCTTGCTGCTGAGGGGCTGAAGCTTGGGGGGCTGGCTGCTGCTGTTCCAGAGCAGCTATCCTTGCCTGAAGCTCAGCGACTTTTCCCTCCAGTTCGGCTTTTTCCGGATAAATGGGCAGAACCGTCTGCTTGAAACTGTATGCGAGAAGCTCGGGCTGCTTCGATCTGCTCCTTGAACTGCTGCGTTAGTTCCTTGACCTTTCCATCGAGCTGCTGCTTGCACATGTCCAGCAACTCTGGCATTGGCTTCCACTGTCCACCGTTCTTCCGCAGAGAGGCCTTGGGAAAGCCCATACCTGCAGGAGCTGCACCGACCATTGCCTGGTGCAAGTCCTCAGCATTGAGCTGATGGAGTTCGTACATCTGGTGGTCCAGGGCGTTCGCTGCTATGACGCCCGGTGCTGTCAGGTTCTTGGCCACGGAGAGGTCAAGATTGCCGCTGTGGCGTCACTTCTTCTTGGCTTCTTTTGCCTTCCTGGCATCAAGTGCGAGACTGTCCAGGTTCTTCAGGTATGCTCTGCAGTGTTGCACGGCCTCCAAGATGGTGGCATCATACTGCACCTCGCTTGATACCGGCTCCTCTGCGACCCACTTGAGAAGGACAGAGTGGTCAAGAGGCCACAACCCAACTGCCTTTGAGGATGCCACTGCAGCAACCCGCAGCTCCTCGCGCTTCTGTGCCATCACGTTCACGATGCTCTGGCCCACGAGAGCTGGTGTCAATGCGATCCTACAGAATGGCGAATGTGTGAGTATTGTGCACATTGACTGGGAGAAACAAACTTCGCTTCCATGTAGTGCTGGAGTTGGTCGTGAATTAGCTCGTGAAATCGGGCATTCGTCCACTTGTCATTCATCTGCCATGAAGAGAAGTTCCTGGAAGGGCCCCCAACGACCGTGATGTTGTTATAGGCCGCAGTGAGCAGCTGCTCAATGTCCAGGTGTGAGTAGTGGTTATCGAGGATCTCGACAATTGCCACTGTCAGGTTGGGGAACCACTCCCACTTGCACCAGTTGAGCAGCCCAGCGTCCTCGCACGCAGTTTGGGCTGATATTTCGCCTGGCGAGGGTGTCAAGCCTAACACCGCACAGATGAAGTTGATGAACTTGCAGCGGTACAGGGAAATTCAGGCTGGGATAAATAAGGGGCACAAATATTATACATCTGGTCCGGAGTGAGCTGGTGTTCCACATAAAGAGGCTTGAGGACATCGAAGATCGTGCTCAGCATCCTGGGCTCTGCTGTAGTCTGGCACAGCCCGTTGCCTCTGTGGCAGTGGCACACTCAGCGCAGCCTCTCCGATATCCCCAGGTCACAGAGAATTTTCCGCAAAGTGTTCTCTGAAGGGACAGTCCGGAACCTGGTCTCTGGCATCCTGCGGCACAGCGCAGTAGCTGGGAGAGTCTTGTTCTCCCTCTCCTTGAGCTTTGTGATGATGTGCTTCAGGTTGGTCTCGGACATCAGATAGCTGAGTGCATCTGCTGAAGTGGCAGCTGTACGCAGAACCGCCATGGAGTGCTCGTTCAGGAACGTGTGGCAGCCGTGCTCCTTCAGCTGCATGGATGCTGCATCCCCTGCTTGGTCGAGGTACCCAGAGAGGGTGTGCCTATCGATTCCTGCAGCTGCTGTGGCCTCTGACAGGTGCGGAATAGCAATGAATTGGCAAAGCCCCTGGCAGATCCTGCTCAAAAAAAGAGGGTTCTGTGCAGGCAATAACGATCAGTAAGGACTGGCAGTGATAGCGCATCATGTCACCTGCTTTGATTGTGACATGCAGTGAATGGCTGGGGTGCCACAATCAATGAGGGCGTCTGAGCGCCGCCCTTCTTGACTTGTGGATTAGATATTTCTATATTCTCTCCATTGGTGAGCATTTTTGTGGTTTTGGTAAGCATTTTTGAGGCTACCTTGAGTGACTCATGCACTCACTCACTCACCCTTGTGTGCTGTAGACCCGGCGACTGCAGTGTTCCTGTAGGACACTGAGTGCCTGCAAAGCATCACCGACACCATCTTTGCAGTGCAGTTTGGCAGCCACCGTGGGACAGCCTTCCACATGCACGTCCTTTCTGATAGACCTGCGAGTGACATGATGTGCAGGACCACCAGTGGCACACGTGACGAGCACCATGCCCAAGGGCAGCACCTTCTACCACACCTGTGGGACCAGTGCACCCCAGGGGATGCTGTGCCATCAAGAAGTCCCTGGCCTCACATGAGCATCTGTGCAGCCGTGCAGTGGGTGACTGCACTGTGGTGTGGCCCGAGCTGCACAACTCTTTCATTTATAGCTCATAAATGACTTCTCTCACCCATAGCTCTTGAAAACGGGGATATAATTTGCACGAAAACATGGATATTTTTGTGGGGGTTCACAAGGACTCCGCCTCGAGTTCCTCAGCCAGTTCACTTGCGAATGTGGTGATTGCACTCTTGATATTGTCGTACTCACCTGCACTGTCCGTGTAGTTCCACTCCTGGTCTCGCACAGCAGTGTAGGTGGCCACAATGGTCACCCGAACCAGCCAGATGATGAAGAGCAGGTCGAAGTTCTTGATGACCCATGGAAACAGAATGTAGCTGAGCAGGACATCAAGTCTGTCAACGAAGTTGAAGAGCAACTTGTACAGGGCAACCTGTGGGAGGCGTCCAGTGGCCTTGTTGAACAGGAATGCTCGCACGCGCCCAGCCACAGCTTGGGCAGCCGGACCCTCATGCGACAGAATCCGATGGATGAGAACGTCCTTGTTGCCACTCCCAGAGGCACCCAGAGTCTCCTTGAGGTACGTGATCAGCTCGGCCTTCGTCCAGCTCTTCAGCTCTCTCAGACGTCTCTCTGGGATGTGCACAGTGTGTGAGTGAGGTGTGAATCACTCAAGAACAGCAGAGTGTGGCAAATGGCACCAGTTTCCTCTCGTGATGTGCTTGTCTCAGTGACAGAGAGTGAGGAATCGTCCCCAGACCCTGCCCCAGCAGGTGGGGACTCGTCCCCAGACTCCACCTCGTCCATAGCTGGTGACGGAGCTGCTGCCACAGCTTCTGCAGGGTCGTTGGCATTTTGGGCCCGCCTGGCCCGCTTCTTTGAGTGTGGGTTCTCGTCTCCATAGTCACCCCGAACGATTTGCTCAACCACAGCTGTGTGGGAGCCCGAGACTGATAGGCCCATCCTCTTTGCCATGACACACAGGTCGCCATGCTCAATGCCTGTGAGGATCTGTGCTGTGTCCGCGGAGAGCAAGGGCGCGAGAACCTCGGGTCGGGGCACACTGATGGGCTTGAAGAACGTGGACATGTTGTACATGGGCACCACGTCCGAAAACACCCCCTGAACGACTGAACCTCAAGTCACTGCACGACTCTCGAGATGGCCAAGCTGTGTTGCCAGCACAGTCTTCGGGTCTGTCTTCTTCACAGACATGATGAACAGGATGTGCATGCGGGTGGGTGGTACCTCTGAAGCATCTCAAGGTTGCCAAATGCCGTGTCTGCAGTGAGGCAGACAGGGTCCGGAAGCCACCAATCCTGCTGCATCTGGTGAATCCACGAGCACACCAGCTTGAGGATTTTGAGGGGTGTCTTGTTGCCACTGCTGCCCTCGTGGAAGTTTGGGACGAGAAACAACACACACACACTGTGTTACAAAAAAAGGGCCACACAGAGGGAGAACAGTGTGGCGCTGAGGGGCAAGGGCAGAGAGCAGGCGAACGAGGTCCCGATTCTGGGAGTAGGGGAAGAACAGTGTTTGCCGGAGGCACTGCAGACTCCATCATGCACTGTGAGACGTTCACCCAATGCTGCTCCTCTAGGACGTGAAAGTGGTCGATCAGGATGGCGGGGTGAGGCTCTGCCGCCTCTGCTGCCGCTGCAGCCCAGGCGTCAGCATGGGTACGAGCGTCCTCGACTTGGTGGTTATAGTCCGCCACAAGGAAGAGCACCTCATGGCGTGACATCGCGTGTTCACCGCGGCGGCCCCTCTACAGAAATATCCCTGTTTTCGTGCTAAAAATATCCATGTTTTCAAGAGATAGAATAAAAGCCCACTTTTGCACAATAAATGACTGTCATGTATGACTCATTTATAACATATGACAGTTTTTGTCATTAATGACAGTCATATATGACTCATTAATGAAAAATGAAAGTCATTAATGAGGCATAAATAGTCACCCAGTTTCGAAGAAGTCATAAATGAGCCATAAATGAAAGGACTGGTCTGCCAGGCCAGGGTTCCGCCCTGCTGGGTGCCGCTGGCTTCGCAGTGCGACAGGGCACATGACTTTGGCTTCTTCCGGGTCTTGCCAGTCTCTCGCCAGATCCTCAGCACCAGGGTGCGTCTGTTCACCTCTGCGGCATCACTGTGCTGAGTGCAGACGGTCCCCTCACCAGGAGTGTGCCTGCCTGCACCCCACAGTGACGCCACTGGCGCTGGCTCCTGGGACGAAGGTCTGCGTGGTCGGCTTCCCGAGTGCAGCATCTGCGGAAAGTCGTCTGCGGGGAGGGGACTGTGGTACCAGCCTGTGAGGTCACTGACGAGGTGCGTGTGGCCCACCCGGCAGCACTCCCTGTGTCCTGTGCTCCGAGGACACTCGGCAGCCCCACACTCACAATCCCTTGGCGCAGGTGTTCGGGGGCTGCCACCGCCTCTGCTTCTCGTGTGGTGAGGTCAAGGGCATCAGCCCTGACGGCTCGCTGGTCACGCACGACGCGAGTACTCTGAGGGGCATGTTGGGATCCCCTGTGGTGGCGCTCGGAGACCCGGAATACGTGTTCCGCAGCGCGTGGCACGACATCCACGAGGTATCGTTCCAGCTGCCTCTGCCCAGCAACGAGTGACCCACTGCCCCTTCGCAAGAGAACACAGCCGAGTGCCCGGCTGGCCGGTCCACGTGGTGAACCAGCTCGTCCCTCAGTGGCCTCACGAAGTTCAACGACAGACGCGGCTTTGTGAGCAGCACCAAGTGTGTAAACAATCCAATTGTCTTTTGGTGTGGTGCTGCTCACAGGAGCACAGCCATGTGTGCAAACGGCAGGACAGATGGCGTCTCCTAACTCAGGTCACAGCCAAGACGGCAGGAGGGCAGGCAGCCGCTGCTGCTGCTCAACTCCAGAGCCAGTGGTTGCCCCCCGAGACCCACGCGCGCAGCACGCGGCACCCCGCGGGCTGCTCCAGCGACCGCAGCAGCTCGTGCAGGCGCTCTGCGTAGGGCCGCTGCTTGCCCCCGCGCGGCTGCAGCGCCTCGCGGAGCCGCGCCACGACGGCGGCCCTGTCGCCCGCGAGCGAGTAGAAGAAGACGAGCTGCCGCCACGCGTAGGCCACGTCCTTGGCCAGCCGCAGCCGCGCCAGCCGCTGGCGGGGCTCGGGCACGCGCCCGGCGGCGCCGACGACCCAGCGCCACACGCGCTCGCAGAGCCCCGCCCAGTCGACGGCGCCGCGGAGGCCGCAGGCGTCGACGAGCTGCGCGAGGTTGTGCGTCGTGAGGATCTGCTGCTGCTCGATGACCTTGCCGTTGTCCGCGACGCTCCAGCCGCGCCGCGCGCCGCCGTCGCCGAGGCCCGCCATGCGGTGGCAGAGCGCGGCGAAGGCCTCGGGCGTCACGGCGCCGCCGCGCAGCTGCGCGTAGGCGTCGGCGAGGCCGTAGTAGTCGGCGTAGAACGTGCCCTCCATGGCGCGCGCCGCGTGGGCCGCCGAGCGCACAAACGCCGGCGAGAAGGCGCCCATGAAGATGTCCGAGGCCAGCTCCTCGGTCAGCGCCACGTCAGAGCCCGCCGCCCGCGCGAGCGACTTGAGCGACTGCAGAAGCTTGTTGGGGACGATCGTCTGCGGGAACGCGCGCAGGGCCTCGCCGGCGACCATCGCCATCGCCCCGGCGCAGGCGGCGCGCGCGGCCTCTGCGGGCGCCGACGCCGACGTGGCGCAGCGGCGCAGCGCGGCGACCCACGGGAGCTCGTCGGCGCGGACCTGGCGCTCGAGGTTGAGCAGCAGCAGCGAGCGGCGGCGGCTGAAGGCCTCGAGGCACGCGTAGAGCAGCCTGCGCGCCGCGGGGTCGTCGACGGCGGCCGAGGCCTCGGCGTGGGCGGCGACCGCGGGGACCAGCGCCGCCAGGACCTCGCCCGACGGCACGAGGCCCGCGCGCACGAGCTCGGGGACCGTCGCCACGCGGGCCGAGCGCACGCGGGCGGCGACGCGGGCGGGCACGGGGGCGGAGCTCTCGAGGGGCCCCAGCAGCGCCTCGGGGTCCTCGACGCCCGCGCGCTGGTCGCCCACGCGCGCCGCGAGCCGCGCGGCGACCTCGCGGGCGGCCGCGAAGACGTCGGGGCCGACGGCGCGCTCGCGCTGGGCCCGCAGGCGCGCCCAGGGCTCCGTGCCGCGCAGGCCGTGGCGCGCGGCGACGCCCGCGAGCGCAGAGCGCAGCACCGCGACGTCGCGCGCCGGCAGCGCCCCGCCGCCAGCGACGGCGACGCGGGCGCACGAGACGAACGTGTGCAGCGCAGAGCCCCGGCGCACGGGCTCGCCGTTGAGCAGCGGCACGCGCTGGCCGTAGACGCCGGCGAGGCGCTGGGCCTCTGCGCGCTGGGCCTCGCAGGCCTCGTCGTAGCGCCGCAGCAGCGCGCGGGCGCTGTCGGCCCAGCCCCCGGGCGCCGCCTCGCACGGCCACCCGCAGCGCGCGCACGCGCACTGCGGGCCGCGGAGCAGCGGGGCCGTCGTGCCCGGGCGCAGGGCCACGCGGCCGGTGCCCTCTGCGCGCACGTACTGGGGAAGGTGCTCGCAGGGCAGCGTCGCGGCCCACAGCGCCGCCCAGTCGTCGCGCAGCGGTGCCCACGTCTCGTGCGCTGCCCTCCGCGAGAGCAGCAGCCGCGCGCGGCGGACGAGCGGGTTGGCGCCCAGCGACGCGGTGGCCTCGAGGGCCGCGCGGACGCGGGCGCAGGAGGAGACAGAGACGCGGGGGGCGGGGTCGAGCGGGGTGTCGGCGGCGTCGGGGTAGAAGCGCAGGCGCGGGGCCCAGGGGGCGACGACGGCGTCGACGAGGCGCTGGGCGTCGGCCGCGTGGCCCGAGCGCTGCAGCCAGGCGACGGCCAGCAGCACAGCGTGCTCGGGCAGCGCCACGCGGTAGCAGCCCGTCTCCAGCATCTCCGCCAGGCGCTCCGTGTCGACGCTCGCGTTGCTGGCGTCGCTGCGACAGGGAAGCCGTGTGAGAGGCCGAATAAAATCAATTGGACACAGCATTCACTTTCCCCCTCGGCTGGTAATAAAGCACGAATAATCAATTGGACACAACAATCAATGATCCCGTGTCGGTACAAAAAAGTTCGAATAAGTCAATTGAACAAAACAATCCTTTCCGCTCCTTATTAAGTGCGAATAAAATCAATTGGGTTGTTATTTTCGCATGTGAAAGCTGTGCGCTGACTGAAATCAACTGACCTCGTGTACCAGAGAGCAGGGACCGGGGGAGGGGGAGCCTTGATTCAGTGGATCTGACCTCACAAAATGAAAATGCAAAGTAAAATAGAAGGCAAATTTAGCCGCTCTGAATTGGAAACTCGGCCACAAAACGCAGAGAGTTCAATTGAACGGGGCAGCGGCAGCGCGATACCTGGGCGAGAGCTCGGCGAGCAGGCGGCCCGAGGCGAAGCCGCCGGGGAGGACCTCGGGGGTGGCCCATGCGGGGGCGTCTGTGGGCGTGCGGGAGCCGACCCTGAGGGCCCCCGAGAGCATCGAGCCGAGCACAGCGGTCCACTGGCCCGCACGCTCTGCCCGACGCTGCGCAGCGCTCGTGCGCTCGGCGGCCGTCTGCCGCTGGTCCGGGGCCACGGGGAGCGCCAGGCGGGCGGCCTGCGTGGCGGCGTAGCCGGGGTTCGCTTGCATTTTCCTGTGCTGTGTGCTCGCGGGTTGGTTTTTGCGTGTGGGGCGATACTCAACTGCTTTACGGCACAGTTGGAGATATTATTGGTATCTATCGAATATCTTTGGTATCGGGGGATATCGATGTCTCACGTGCTCGGTGCCGGGTCTCTTCCAACTGTACGATGAGTTCCCTGGCATGCCGCGCACAGGTCGGAGAGGCGTCGCCCATCGCGATTCGCCCCCCGCGGGGATCTGCGAGATATGGTGTGACGTGTCGAAGCGCCATAAATATCACCTTTTCTGAGCATTTTCCTCAGAGCAGAGAAGCCGCCAAGCCCTCATGTCCTCGTTCTCTGCAGTCCCCAGCGTCGCGTTGGTGCCCTCGCCCCCGGCGTTGCAGCAGCAGCAGCAGCAGCAGCGGGGGCTGTCCCCCGAGGTGCAGCAGCAGCACCACCACCACCACCAGCAGTACTTTTCGCGCCACCAGCACCAGCAGGCCAGCAAGGGGGTCACGCAGCCCGACGGCACCTTCCTCTGCTCCAAGTGCAAGTGCAGGTGGAGCCCCGACGCCTGGGGTGGCGACGCCAAGCGGTTCGGCCGCGAGCATGTCCGCCGGTGCCCCGGGGTGAGCAGCTCTTCCTGTGCTCTGTTTGCTTGTGAATTTCTTCTCTCACCCCTCTTTTGGGTTTTTTATTTGCAGCAAAAGGGCGGGAACCCCTGTGAGAGCAGGGGCTCGTGGACAGCAGCCTCCCGGAGGAGCAGCCCTGTGCACATAACGAGGCAGCCAAGTCCATACACTGTTAGGAGCCACTCGGCTCGCCATTCACTGAGCCCTATGCCTGCATCTGCACCAGAGAGCTGCAGACCCAGAAAGCCAGAGGTTTGCACATATTCTGTGATTGCTTTCTAAGAAATGGTATTCAGGGATATTGGTGCTCGAAGTGCTATCAGACGTGGCCTGCTGCACAATTCTCAGATTCCCAGACATTCATATCTGTGCATTGTTCAGTATGTCAAGGGATACCTGCAGAGCAGGGTGTGAAGCATTCAGTAACTCGATTGGAGCATTCAATGAGTACTGAGAACACAGTATCTCACCATATGCCTATAACTGCTGTTCATGGTGCTCGGCTAACTCCATTAGGTCAAGTAGAACTTCTTGTTACTCTGTATGTATTTGCTGATAATATTCATCAAATAATATTGAATAGAGCTAACTTTGAAGGAAAACAATGGATGCTGGCATCAGTGGCAAGTGGAAACTGTCCTGTATGCAAGTATTATGAACGGCATATTTCTGTCAAGCCTGTTTCTTCGTGATAAAACAGTGCTATTTCCCAAGACTAGAGAAGCTGAGATTGTCATCTTTCAAGGTCAAAAATCAGGAGAAGTTGTATGATACCTCTTTCCAAAGTTCACTGAACTCTCTTATAAGAGTATTTCTGCTGCTCTGTGATGATTCACATGTACATTCTCTGCTTGTCAATCTCAGCCTGTTTAAGCAGTCTTGACTACTGCTTGTGCTGCTTGTGCTGCTTGTGAGGACTCTTCTGTGCATGTGAATGAAGTGCATGCTGATCTGACTGATCCAGTATTTATGTAGTAAGTTACAGAGAATGAGTAACTGAGTTTCTTTATGCTCTCTCCAAAGCTGGAACCATAAAAATAGGAAAGTCCCACAGTATTGCCTTCTGCTCCAATAGACACTCAGTCTCACTGATCTGATTCTCAATAATGTCAAATGCTCTGAGGACAGAGCAGAAGTCTTCACACTCTAACTAGTGCTCACTGCAATGATGCAGATGAGAAAGGCATTTGGAGAATCTGAATTAGCAGTGTAAACTGGATCCAGTTCTTCCATACATTTCAGAACAGTATCCTTAGGCAGTTTGATAACTGGTACATGGATTTCATTTCACAGGGTTCTAGAGTATATGTGAACAGATAAGTGCTAATGATCAGATCATCTCTGTGATTAGATGAGTTTATTGTAGTATGCACAGCATATGCATTCTGGCCTTTAAGACATGTGCTGTGTCTGGGTCAAACATTATGGTTACATTCAGTTAAACAAAGGAACTCTCAGTTTAACAATGCTCTTACTAAAGGCAAAACTGATTACAGAGGATCCAGAACCAGACAAATGAGGTTAAGAAGTAGTCAGATGGGTTATATAAATCCCTTGAAAAGTCCTACTAGATATACAGCCCTGGCCATAAGTAAGTTAATACTCCCCCAGAACAGACAAGCAAACAGACTTTGTCATAAGGGCCAGAGGGAGGAGAGGGGAAGTGCTGATGGTTAGTAGAGGGTGTAGTCCCCATTAGCCTCTGTGACCCTTTCCAGGTGCGAATTCATACTCGCCACCAATTTTTGGGCGAGAGATTTCGGAAGCCTTGCCCATTCCTTGTGCAGCACACGGTGCAGTCCCTCAACATTCCGGGGTGGTGTAATGCCACGTGAGCCTTGAGGAGAGACCACACGCTTTCTATTGGGTTGAGGTCCGGGGAGCATGCTGGCCAGGCCATGCGGTCCACGTTGTGGGAGGCCCTCCAGGCCTTGGCGAGTTTGCTTGTGTGCTTCGGGTCGTTGTCCTCCTGCAGCACCCAGCCACCTGGGGCGGGTCCGAACATCTTCTTGGCACTGGGCAGCAGGGCCTTGTTGTAGATGTGACAGAGCTTCTTGGAATTGAGGTTGCACGTGAACGTGTAGAGGCGCCCGAACCCTTCCGCCGAAAAGCACCCCCAGACATGCACCTTGCCCGGGTGCTTGACTTTGCGCACCACGTAGGGGTGGGACCTCAACTGCCATGCTCCCCTCGGGGTGCCAAAGAGCTCGAAGGACGCCTCGTCCGTGAAAATGACCTGGTTCCAGTTCTGGTTCCGCCGAGTTTGGGCGAAAATCTTGCGATCTTCGCGGTGGCGTGCCGAGAGGAGAAATTTGATCATCGGCTTCTTGTAGCGGCGCCCAGCGGCGTTCAAACGGCGCCGTACGGTGCGTGAAGAGACAGCAACCCGAGTCCTCTTCAGGCGCCCGGCCAGAGCCGCGAACGACTCCGTGGGATGCTGCTCTGAGAGTTTGGTGATTTTTGAATCTTCTTGCACCGAAGTTTTGCGTGGAGCGCCGGAGCGAGGGGCGTCCACAGCGCGCGAGGGACCGTCGAAATCGGCCCACTTCTTGGCGACCTGGGGAGAGCACCCGACCTGCTTGCCCGCGGCGTTGGCCGTCATGTGAGGGCCCAGCTTGTGCTTCTGGAGGAACCACAACTCCCAGCGTTTCTTTTCGCTCAAAAAGACCATGTTTAAAAAGTGGCGCGATTCAAAAATCTCAATCCCAAATCAATCGGAGAATGCATTTATATCTCCGCCGACCTAAAATATCTGGAAATTTTATCCCAAATCGGAAAAATAGCTTTTGGGAGCAAATCTTAGACCTGGGGGAGTATTAACAAACTTATGGCCAGGGCTGTAATTAATTCTTAGCTGAACTTGTGTATCACTCAGATCAGGTTCAGCACTTGGTCCGTTCTTTCATTCTAGTAACAAGATAAGTTCCTTTCTATTCCAAGTACATGTTTCAGAATGAATTCATGAAGGAAACATAGTTCTGGAAAACCTGACAGGTAGTTCTTTTCAAATATTTGATGCACCTGACTAGACCTTTGACAGTTCGAGGCCTGCATAGGACCACTCAACTCTTGAGAAGGAGCTCACTCATTATCAGTTGGTTCAGATCTGGGAAGCAGGCAGGCCTGCTGCTTGCATCTGCAGATGGAATGTCTGAAGAGTAAGAAAGACATCTATTCTTCTTACCTTCTTAGAATGAGCTGCAAAAGAGTCTTAGGAGGATGCAGGGCAGTCTGACCAATTATCTTATCTTCAGCTCATGTGGTTTACAAGGGCTATCAGACTAAGAGCATCTGTTGCATGAATCTTTCCCTAGAAGTTAAATCACTTCTTCACAGTAGGATGGGAAAGCACTCTATGAGCTTTGCAGCAGTACTAGGTCCGAGCTTGGAGCCAAGCTCATGAAGCTGCAGGAACCACAACAATGAGCATTTCTTTTAGAAGAATCAATTTCTAAAATTGTCCTCAGATTTCAAAATTGTCTTCTAAATTATCAGTAATCATAAATTATCTGATAGAATTCGCCAATCACACTTTTTAGTACAATATTTCTGGGATAAGGGACTCTTTACCAGGACTGTATGTGTGTACAGGCCAATTTTCATTAGAAATTTAGTGTAAAGGGCAGACCTAAGAGTAGAAGGGTAAACCATGTAATGATGAATTTTTATGCCTGTATCACTGCAGATACGTTGCCACTTGTCACTGCAAAGAATCTCACTCAATTACTGTTCAACATACAAAACACTGTACACAGACAGTATCCCCCTGCTATCTGATCCATCAAATCTATTGTGGTTCTTCCCTTTGTTGAGATTCGAACCCAAAATCAACTGTACCATGAGACCAGTCCCCTTTCTCTTATTTGTAGACTTGCACACTTTATTTCTCTGCCTTTAATGCCCACCAAAAATGGCACATTCCTGGTCTTTATGGAGGACCGTTATAGAGTTCACAGAGTGTGCTGTTCCTGAGCATGAAGTTCTTTTCCCACAACCAGTGCCTGATCTGGCATGCCAGGGCAAGGTGGATGAACTGTCAGCTCAGGGTGAAAAAAAGAAATGCTACAGGAAAAAGCACTCAAATGGCTGATGCCCCTCAAGAAGGCAACTACCTGGCTCAATTCAGTCAACTTCCTCAAGTATGGCCACCTAGTTCATCTCACTTTCACCATTGACAACAAGATCCTTTACAGGGCTTAAGCACCCCATAAATAATGTCCTTGAGTCCACAAAATCATGCAGGAGTGGGCTCATGCACTCTCTATTTTTGGCTCGAACCTCATTAGATTCATGACGTCCATATTACTCATAAGTACCCAGTAGTTGTCACAAAAAAACATAAATTAATAAATAATGGTTCTTTTGATTGAACCATACAATACCCATGAATTGTGTGAACACAATGCAAACAGGTTTAAGTGAGAGGAAAACTTCGTTTAGAGATTATCTCAAATACAAAAATGTGTAAAGTGAACTGTTCTGGCTGAACTTTCACCTCTACGCAGTGAAACTTCCATGGTGTGCCTGCACGGGACTTCGGTCACGAGCACTCGCCTGTTGGGAACGTGGACACAAATCATCCTCGTCGTCAGGGTCGCGCTTCTGCTCCGTGCGTGCAGGCTGCTCCATCCCATCGTCGTTGCATGTCAGGCGCATATCGTGTATCAGACTCTCGAGCTGCTCAAACGCTGTTGCGGAAACGTCAGAAAACGTCTCTGTGTGTTGCAAGCAACGGCACTCACTTGGGCGCTGTTCAGGGTTTCTTTGCCAGCAGCACAAGAGGATATCGCGTATGTCGCCTGTGCACGAGTCCGGTATCACAGGGCGATGGCCGTTCACGACGTACTGTGCCAAGGCTGTTTTGCGTTAGTGAGGGAAGGTGACCCATGTGGGTGATGGTCGGGGCTTACCAAACTGTGTTTCGAAGGTCTTTTCTGTGTAGGGGCTGTGCTCGAACAGCAGTTCGTAAGTAAGCATCGCGAAGCTGTAGGGGATTTTTTGTGTCAGCAGGCGTGTCGGATGTGATGTGGCGGCAGGTAGGCAGGCACCTGTAAACATCGGCAGACTTTGCATACTTAGAGCCCCCGGAGAGCACCTCAGGGGCCATAAAGATGGGTGTCCCGATTTTGGTCGTCATCTCAATGACCGACGCCTCGTTGCTGACCTCGCGCGACGTCCCAAAGTCGGTGATCCTGGCGGCCCGCAAAGGTGAGAAACACGCTTCTCCCGCAAGAGCAGAGACTTACTTGCACACGGCATCGCACGTCGTCGAGAGGGCGGCGACCAGCACGTTGTCGGGCTTGAGGTCGCGGTGGAGTATATTCGAGTCGTGCAGGAACTTCATCCCTGAAAAACGGCTCGCAGTTAGACCGCTATCTGCGGGGCAGCGAGCGGGGGGCTGTGCCGTGCCTCGGGCGACGTTGTGGAGCGCGTGGAGCTTGTAGGTTGCCGAGAGCTTGTAGCGTTTGGCCACGGAGCGCAGGTTCCCGAGCGGCAGGTACTCTGTGAGGATGCACGACTTGCCGGGAACGAAGGCGGCGCCGATGAACTTGACGACGTAGGGCGAGCGCACCGACTCCATGATGTCGGCCTCGTGCCGCAGCTCCTTGAAGTCGTAGCAGGCGTTGCTGACGACCTGCTTCACGGCGACGACGTTGCCGCGCCAGACGCCCTTGTAGACGACGCCGAAGCTGCCCTGCCCGATGATGTCCTTGAGCACGATCTCGTCGTAGTCGACGCGCGCGCTCAGCTTGCCCTCGAGCGACACGGCCAGCATGCGGCAGTCGCGCTTGGGCGTCGTCGAGTAGCCCTCCGAGTTGACGACGATGCTGCGCGAGACGCGCACCGCCACCTGCTCGCTGACCGACGTCGTGCAGTGCAGCACAATCGACACGGCCACGCGCGCGCTCTCGCCGGGCCGTATCCTGCCCTCGCAGGGCACCGCGCGCATGGCGAACTTGTTGCTCGTGGGGACCTCGACGCTGAAGTGTATGGGCCGCCGCTCGCGGTTGCTGAGCACGACGTCCTGCGAGATCTCCTGGCCAATGTCGGCCTGGTCGCCCGCGAGGCCGAAGTTGAGCACCGCCGGGCGCGCGGACCACAGCGACTGCGCGGTCATCTCGGTGAACGAGCTCGACTTGGCGAGCTCCTCCGCCGACGCAGTCGCCGACGCCGTCGTCGACACCGAGAGCGACAGCGACGTCACGTCGTTGTCCGGCGTCACCGGCACGGCCTCGAGCGGCAGGTGCCCCGGCAGCCCCAGCTCCCCCTTCTGCAGCAGCACGACCTTCCGCCTACTGCTCGTGTGTGTGTGTGTGTGTGTGTGAGTCTCTCTGTGAGTAACAATATGCAAAATGACAAGCGTGACTCAACGCAGGCATTTTCCCGGAATGTATACGCGAATCCAAACGCATGACGCAACGCAGGCATCCTCAGGAAATCTGGCGTATCCCCTCCCCAGATATTTGCGGCCCAGTGAACGCACTTTCTGTAGGCGATGATGACGATGGCGCTGAGCACCAGCAGGACGCCGGCCAGTGCCGACGCCCCGGCGGCGATCAGCGGCGCGATCCAGTGGGGCCCGCTCTGCCCCTCCTCGCCGCTGGTGCCGCCGAGCCTGAGGCAGGTCTCGTTGCCGTCGCTCGTGTAGCCGCGGCCGCACTCGAAGCAGCGGCCCCCGTCGTCGGTCCAGTTCCACACGAACCCCGCGGCGCACCGCATGCACGCGCTCCCGTTGCCCCCGCGCACGCAGGGGCTGCAGCCGACGCCCGTCGCGTACGAGCCCGGGGCGCACGTGCCCAGGCAGCGCGTGGCGCCCGCAGACGAGTACCTGTCGGCCGGGCAGCGCGTGCAGGGCGGGGCGCCCGTGGCCGAGTACGTGCCGCGCCTGCAGACGGCGCACTTGCCGTCTGTGCGCATCGAGACGATGCAGTCCGTGCGCTGCTGGCTCGCGCGCAGGGGCTCCAGGAACATGCACGTGCTCGTCAGGTTGCACAGCGACGCGTTGAGCGCCGCCGGCACGTCGCCCGTCACCAGCGTGTTGCGCAGGTCGCTGCCATCCCCCCCACGCGCCGCCCCGTCAGCCACGGAGCCCTGCAAACGGGAAGAGAGAGAGAGAGGGCCCCACGCACAGCAGCAGGCCCGGCGGGTAGAAGCTGGCGTTCTGGGGCAGCGTGCCCCCGATGAGGTTGTTCTTGAGCACGCTGCAGAGGGGGGGACGGGGGCTGTCAGACGACTGCAGAGGCGAGCGAGCGCTCACAGCGTCTTGAGGGTCGGCAGCATCGGCGGTATCGTCCCCGAGATCATGTTCTGGGCGACGTTGCTGCGCGGGGGGAGAGGGGTCAGGGGCGGCCGGGAGGCGTGGCGTGGCGTGGACGCTGGTGGGCGGGGGGCAGCGCAGCCCCACGTGGGGGGCTCACAGGTATAACAGCCGTGGGCCGTAACAGAGGGCGCCCGAACTTAAGTGATTGCCCTTGAGGTTCCTGGTGATCCCGAGGGCGGGAGATGGGGCCGCCACAGAGAGGACGCGGGTTGGCCCACCCCCGGGAGGCTGTGTTAACAAGGGAACGCGAGGCAGGAGGGGGAGAGAGGTGGGGGGGAAGGAGGAGGCGCTGGGGGGCGCACAGGAACGACAGCTTGGGCAGCGAGCGCAGGTCCTGTATCTCCCCTGTCAGCCCGTTGTCCATCAGAGATCTGCGAGGGGCGGCGCTCAGTCGGGGCGCGCCTCCCAGCGGGGGCGCAGGGGGCGCGGGGCGCACATCTTCTCGATGGTGGCGGGCAGCTGCGGGATCGTCCCCGTGATGTAGTTGGACTGCAGGTATCTGCACAAGGCGTTGGCCAGACAGGGCGTCAGAGGCCTGTCGCGTCGCATCGCGTCGCGTCGCGTCGCACATGTTGCGGATGATAGGGGGCCACGGCGGTAGCGTCCCCGCGTGCTTGTTGTTGGCCAGGCTCCTGTGGTGGTGCGCCTGTCAGTGAGCTGTGCGACGCCCGAGACCTCCGAGGGGAGGGGAACGAATTGGCCAAATAAACAGTTGATCTTGGCGCACAGTGTGAGGAGCCGCTCCAGGGGCTGCAGGTTGGGTATCTGCCCCGACAGCCGCGTGTGGCCCATCGACCTGCGCCGGGGGGGGCGGGCGTGTTAGGCGGCGCGTGCGCTGCGCGATGCGCGGCGTGGCCTGCGCACAGCGAGGTGAGGCAGGCAAAGTTGGCCAGGTAGTCGGGCAGGGTCCCCTCCAGAAAGTTCCACTCCACATTCCTGGCAGAGTGGCAGAAGGGGGAGGGAGAGGGAGGGAAAACGCAGATTTGCGTCTGACGTGTTAGGCCGGGATATCGCGGAGCGTGCGCGCTGAGGGATGCTTGGGACAAGGGGAGCGCGGCGAGAAAACCGCCAGAATATCAACGGAAATGTCTGGCATTGCGTGGGGGAGGGAGGGGGAGGGGGAGGGGGGGGGGGAATCGCACAGCGACCGCAGATTCTTGAGGGCGGAGATGTTGGGCAGCGTCCCCCTGAGGCCGAGGCCCGTCATGTTCCTGGGCGCCCCCGCGCTGTGAGGCCCGGCCACCGCCACCCCGGCAGAGCGGGCGGAGGAGCGAAATATCCCCGGCAATGACGTGTGGGGAAATTGGTTCAAACCCCCCAACGGCGCTCCGTATGCGGCGAACACAAGGAGGGGGTGGGAGAGAGAGAGGAACAGAGAGCGAGAGTGGGGGGAAAAACAATAAAAAGGCAGCGGGGAACAGCGACGCGGTGCAGAGAAACGCCACAGAGAGAGGAAAAGGTGCAGCACGCACAGCCTGGAGACGGTGTAGTTGCCCGGCGACCGCGCGTAGCAGCCCCAGGGCGCGCCCAGCGGCTGCGGGCAGGCGGCCGCGCGGCCGTCGGCGCAGAGGGCCGCCGAGTGGTTGTCGCCTGCGCCTGCCAGCGCCAGCAGCGCGCAGAGCGCCGCCTTCTCGCGCCCCGCGTCGGTGTCCTGCAGGAGGGCGAGCGCGAGCGAGGCGCAGAGGGCCGCCGCCAGGTGAGCGCGCATGGACGCCGGTGCGTGTGAGTGTCTGGCGGGACTGTGGGGCCGGTGGGTGAATGTTTGTCCCAGCGAGAAATATCCGGAAAAAAGGAGGGAGGATGAATCTTCCCCAACCGACGCGGGGGGCGGGCACCGGGGCCCCCGCAGAGCGCCGTGCGGGCGGTCGGCGTCTGCCACTCGCGGGGTGGCCGGAAGAGGGCACGGGCAGAACGCGGCCCGGGGTTGCCCCTGGCGGGCCGATGAATCGGGGAATTTCCCCACACCGCACACCGTCGGGGAAGAGATGCCAAAACGGCATCGCTCGCTCGGGAACCTCCTCTTTCTCGCCAGGCATTCTACCGGCGCTCGCGCGGATCGGGGCAAAACGAGGAAGGAGTGTATTCCCGCTGCCGGCCACTGCCGCCTCGGGGCAAACAGCGCCAACAGACAGCGCGGGGTGGGGATGCAAATTCAACGGCAAAGCCATGGCTTTTCTCCACGGGCCACTCAGAGTCCCGGGCGGTAGGGGCTGTAGCGCGGGCTGTGCCTCGGGCTCGGGGATCTGTCGGGCGAGCGGTCGCGTCTGCATGTCCGACGGTGGAACGTCAGATCAAATGTAAACCCCCCAATTCCCCTGAGATCGCAACGGCCCCCCAACAGTATCCCACGGGGTCAGAATTTAAACAGCCCGACGTTCTCTCGCGCGGAGATCGCAGGCAAGGAAGACCCAACAAACCCCCCAGTGGGCGAGCCACCCTTTCGCCCCCCTGGCTGCGTTATTCCCAGAGCGAAAAAGCACGGGCAGAGAGTCGACAACGTCGAGATCCTCAGCAGCGAAAAACAAATGGAGGGGGGAGGCGAAGTGAACGGGAAAAGTCGCATCACACCCACACGTACGCCGCGGGCCTGTAGTCGTCCCTGCTGCTGCTGGCCGACCCCCCGCCGCCCGAGCTGTAGCGCCCGGGCTCGAACTTGCGCGCGACGTACTCGACAGTCAGCTCGTGGTCGTCGAGCTGCCCAGGAGATCGATCGGGTCAGCAGGAGGCCCACCCCATCCAAGAGTCCCGACAGGCCGCATCGCATCGATGGCGAGCCCCCGGGGGGAGGTGACAGCGCGGGGCCAGTGAGGATGAAGCGGCACGGGCACGGTTCGTAGGTGAAGAGGCGTAGGAAGTGTAGGAGGTGTAGGCGTGGGTGTGGGTTTCAAGTCGTCCTTCAACTGTAGAAGAGGAGTGTAGGGCGCAGGCACAGCACGAAGAGGGCGGGGGCGACAGAATCATGCGCTGGCCCGTGTCGGTGTAGAGATGGCGTGCCGAAGAGACCACACCTCCTGGTCCTCCAGGGCACGAGGGGTCGTGGCCGCAGCCCCCGTGGCCCCAATCAATCAACGAAGCGCGACCCAAAACAAACCGCGCAGAGGCCCTCCACACCCCCGCGCCTCCCAGGCCAGTGTGCGAGAGAGTAGCAGAGTGGCGGGTGGCAGCCCCTCCCCCCCATCAAGGGCGTACGCTGGACTTGTCGAGGGCGCGCCTCGCGGCCATGGCGTCGTCGAGCTTCTCGAACTGCACAAAGGCGAAGTTCTTCTTGATCGACACCTGCGACGCCACATCACCCAGACAGAGAGAGAGAGAGAGCGAGGCCATCCACCATCAGTGAGGCGGCAGGGGGACGAGGACGAAGGAGCCCACTCACGCGGATGATGCGCCCGTGCTTCTCGAACACGCGCTCGAGGTCCGACTCGCGCGTGCGGACGGGGTCGAAGTTGGCCACAAAGAGCGTCTCGTTGGGCTCCGACTCGGACATGCGCCTCCTCTCGTCCTCCCTCCTGTGCCGGCGGGGGGGACGTGAGACGAGGGGGTGTGACGTGAGGTGACGTGGAGTTGCGTGGCGCACTTCTTGGTCATGCCGTCGCCGCGCGCAAACTCCACGCGGATGGGGCGGCGCGTCTCGCCAAACTCCATGCCGTCGAACGCCCTGATGGCCTCGCGGTGCCCGCTCTCCATGAACACGAACGCGAACCCCGTCTTGAGGTCTGCGCGATCGAATTGAGTTTTTGAATTGCCAATTTGCTCAATTTGCTCAAATTCGCCCAATTCGCCCAATCTTTGAGATTTTTGCGCGCGCGCGCGCGAGTGGCGGGGCGGACGAGGCGCTCGCCGCCAGTGATGCGACTTTGTGGTTCCCAGCCCTCCCAGCGCGCACCGACTTTGGTGACGCGGCCCTTGCGGCTGAAGAGGCGCTCGAGCTCGCGGGTGGTGACGTAGGTGTCGAGGTTGCCGACGAAGATCGAGCGGTCGCTGTCGTCGCTCCTGCCCTCCCTGCCCTCCCTCTCGCGCTCGCGGTCCCTGTCCCTGTCCCTGGCGGGGCTGCGGCTGCGGTCGCGGCTGCGCTCGTCGCGCTCAGCGTCGCGCGGGCGGCTCTCGCGGTCGCGCGACGAGCGGTCGCGGCTGTCGCGGGTCTCGCGCTCGCGGTCCCTCTCGCGGTCCCTGCTCCTGCTGTCGCGGCCGGCGTCGCGGTCGCGGCTGTCCCTCTCGCGGTAGCGGTCGTCCGACATGCTGGGGGGCAACGCAAGAGATTCACTCTGAGCCGAAAAAGAGGGCAGATTCCGGTATCTTTCTGTATCTACACGATTTCTTAGCGACACGCGTATCTGTCCTAAGAGATACGCTTTGCTTCTTTGCATTCATTCCTGAGGTGCTTTCACAGGCCCCCCCCCCGTCTCTGGGGGGCTCCTCCTCTCTTAGAGCAGCCTCGAGGCAGCCGCTGCCGCGAGGGCCAGCGGGGCCCAGCCCGCGCAGCCCGCCCCCGAGGCCTCTGTGGACCCGACGGGCCTGTGCGACGAGTGCGCGGGGCCCTCGCTGCTCTCCGAGCTTCCCAGCGCCGCCCCCGACGACGACGACGACACCGCGTGGGCGCCCGAGCGTCCCGACGAGCGCTCGACACTCGAGCTGGCCTCTGCGGGCTCGCTGGCCGACGGGACTGCGCTGCTGCTGTCGCCTGCGCTGGCGACGCTGCTGCTGCTGCTCTCGGGCTCGTCGAGGGTCCCCGAGGACGAGGAGGAGGGCGTGCCAGTGACGTTGGCGTAGCTGAGGCCGCAGGTGCCCTCGGGGACGCCGCAGCCGCAGTAGAGCGGGGCGGGCTTGTGGGGGTCGTGGGGGCAGAGGTCCTGGCAGTCGGGCACGCCGTCGCCGTCCGAGTCGCGCGCGTAGCCCCGCTTCTCGCACGTGGCGCGGCACCAGCCGCAGACGCGGCCGCCCTCGCAGTTGTAGAGGTCGATCGAGGTCGTCGTCATGAAGTCCGAGTTGTACGTGTGGCGCTCGCAGTAGAACATGTCGAACGGGTACGTGTTGCCCACGGCGATGCCCAGCGCGGCCGCGGACGCGTCGACGTCGATCGTGTGCTTCATCGGCGGGTGCGCGCCGCCGAGGTCGAGCACCATGCGGTTGTTGATGAACATCCAGACGTCGTCGTCGCCCTGGAAGAAGAGCACCTCGCCGCCCTTGTACGCGAACTCGGTGTTGATCTTCATGCAGAACCCGTAGTTGTGCCTGCAGTTGCAGTCGGGCGTGCCGTACTCCTGGCACCGGCACGCGGACCCCGCCATGTACCTCTCGCCGAACCCCTCGTTGCCGTAGCCCTTGCCGTCGGCGATGAAGAAGTTCCTGTCGTACTTGCTGCGTTCCGCGAGATTTCCCACCCCGGGGGGTCAGTAAATCCGCTATATGACATCATAGATTCTCCGGTGACTCATCAGAGGGCTGTTTGGGGGCGCACGTGTAGGTGCCGTTGCTGTCGAGGTCGAGCGTGATGTTGACGTCGAACACCTTGTTGACGCCGGGCACACTCCGGAACCACTGGCTGAAGGACTCGTTGGAGCCCACGGTGACGCAGTGCGGCTTGCTGGGCCTGCAGTCGTTGTAGACGGGGATCCTGTCGCTCCCCAGCTCCGGCTTGACGATCTCGGGCTCGAACTTGAGGTCGGCGCACCTCTTTTTGCTGCAGTCCCACTCAAAGTCGTAGTTGGTCTTGTGGCCCTGGGCCACGGGGAAGTCGAAGACGTGCGCCAGCAGGGTCATGTGCGGCGGCTGCGCGTGCGTGCGGTGTCGCATCAGGCCCCAGGCGTTAGATATTTCGCAGATATTTTCGGGCTTCCAATTCCTGTTTTGCGTGCCTTGGGCAGCTCGATGAACTCGGCGGGGCCCATGTCGTTGCTGAAGAAGGGCACGCGGATGCCGTTCTGCACGCCCGTCGCCGCGAGGCCGCCGGCCATAGACAGCACCTTGCCCAGCGTGAAGTTGATGAGCCTATCCTCGCCCGCCTGGTGCCGCCGCCGCCGTTCCGATGGGGTGAGCCCCGATTGAAACACAACCAACCCTTGGCGAATCGCGAAACCAATCTGGAAAAGAAAGAAGAAGAAAACAAAAGGGGGGGACTGTAAGTTGGGGCTGCGCACCTGCAGCGGGGGGTCGAACTCGAACTTGAGGCCCGTGAGGTTGGCGCGGGCGTCCCAGGCGGGCGCGGGGCCGCTGACGACGGGCCACGCGGGGTTGCTGACGCCGACGACGACGTACTCGAGGGGCGCAGGCGACCACTTCTTGACCCTGACCGTGTACCCGAACGTCGTCGTCCGCGCCGCGCAGTCCTGCCTCGTCCACGGGTACCCCAGCAGGAACCCGAAGCCCTGCACCTCTGGCACCAGGCTCGCCCCTGCGGAGGAGGAGGAGGAGGAGGGCCCCTGTTGGAAAATGCCGTTGCGGGGGAGGGGGCGCTGGTGTGTGGGGCTGCTGACGAGGGGGGCGGCCCAAAGAGGGGTATAGCACAGGCAGACAGGCAGCGGGCGGCAGCGGGGGGCGTGGGAAGGGGTGCGGGCGGGGGCGCACGGGCGGCCGCGGCGAGTGCGGCGAGGAAAAGGAGGAGAGACGTTGTCATCGCTGCCGGTGGGTTGGCTGTTGTTCGACGCAGTGGCGTGTGTCGTGTGTCGTGTGTTGTTGTTGTGCTGCGGGTGTGTTTTCGCTCTGCTCTCACTGTGCACCTTTTTCTCTGCAACGGCGAGGAAATAAACCAGAAACAAGTCCGCGAAAAGTGCACGTTTGGTTCAGTGATGAGACAGCAGTGAGTCACCAGGCGCCCGATCATCAGAGAACTGCACAGCCGCAGGCAATAATGCAACCGCTATGAACGAGATTGGCAAGATCTCATCTAAGGGTGCAATTGGGGCTGAGGGTTGCAAAAATGGTCCCACCAGGTATTGATCCTGGAACCCTCGACACGTCAAGTCGATGTGATGCCACTACACCATGAGACCACTGCACAGAAATAAGATACCACGCAGTCACATCTGGTATAGTCCTGTATCCGCAGCTCCTTCGAGCCCTCCATCGACCGAGTTTCTTTACCGCTCGTGTTCGTCCTGAATACTCAGACCGTGCTGGAAAAATTGGCAGTCGTAAGTAGCAAAGCATCTCATCTTGTGAATGACCACTGATTGAAACTACTTCAAAATGCATCTGTAAGCTCTTGGTGAATGTTCAGTGTCATTACTGAAGCTCAAATCAGTCCATTCTTTCAGATTGATCCAAAGGTTCTTCCCAGATAACAAACACATACCTCTCAAAACACTTGTATGATGCCAGATTCTCATCTGTGAATCTTGGCTGCATGACTTTTATTTATGTTATAGATACAGACCATGCTGCAATCTGTGCCTGGCAGGGTGGCCAGGGACAAATTGGGTGAAGATAGCTTCACAGTACTAAGTCTCATGAAAGACTAGATGCTGCTGGTCTAGCCAGGCAGATCTTGAAGACTGGCTGTGCTCTGGACATAAAAGGAAAACAAACAAAGAGCAAGATGATGCACTGATCTTTCTACTCTGCCAATCACAGAAGCAGTGCTTCAAAGGAACTTACTTCATGGTAGAATACTCAAAACGTAAGCATGACAAGACAGTGTTTTCTTAAGTGCAAATACAGGTCTGAACCACTAATCACCTCTCAGAAGCTACTCACGAATTTGATTTCTGGGAACACAACTAATACTGGCTCAAGTGCCATAATAGGATTGATTAGATAGGTATATCTTCAAGAAAAACCAAAACTGGTTCTATCTTAACAGATAGACCACACAGTAGCACACCACCACTTAATGACCTTAACTGCTCCTGCACCGCCTGAGACAGCACCAGAGGGATAAGACTATAAGAAATGATTAGAATGACTGTATTGTATTATTCGAAACGTTGTACTGTATTTGTGACGATAACAGTGTTTGTAGTGTCTTTTGTTTGTCTTTTGTTTTTTGCATGTGTTTGCTGCACGGGGTTGTGTGGTACAGACAGGGCAGTGTGCACTGTGCGCTTGGGCCATGCAGGAGAGGGAAGTGAGGCTGTTGCCTCCGGCTGTGCTACAGGTCGTGGACGCCGCCATTGATGGGGGCCCCGCGGTTGGACCCGCCCGAGACGGTGACGGCGTTGGGGTCCGACTTGATCATGCTCAGCGCGTTGCGCTGAGAGAACGGCAGGTCCGACTGGTGCCGCTCGACCGTGGGTATCATGTCGACCTCGGGCTTGGCCTTGCTGACGCGCCGGGCGATGGCCCTGCGGTAGATGATGATGAACGAGATGGAGACGATGAAGTGCAGCAGCGAGCCGATGAGGAGGATCCACGAGCCCGAGCGCAGCTGGGTCTCGATGGCGAGGCAGGTGTTCTGGCCGTCGAGGTCGCCGTCGAAGAAGCGGCCGAGGAGGAGGTCGATGTGCCTGCAGTGCCAGGCGACCATGGACGAGACGATCTGGGGGAGCATGAGGGCTGCGCCGATGACGCAGATCGAGTACACGTCGACGCAGCTCCACGCGTAGAGCACGTCGCCGGCGGCCATGACCCACCAGTGCGCCCGCGTGCGGAGCGGGACGCACAGGACGACGACGACGGCGATCATGTAGACGCAGGGCACCAGCAGCGCCATGCACACGAACAGCACGGCCAGCAGCCGCACGGCGAACGCGTTGGGGCTGGGCGTCGCCCCGGGGATGGCCATCGCGAACCCGAACTGGCTGTAGCCGCTGGTGGTCGACGCGTTGAACACGTTGTCCATCAGCTTCCCCGCCGCCCCCTTGACGTGGAACGACACCCCGTCCGTCGCCGTCCCCGCCACCAGCAGCACCACCGTCACCACGCTCAGCACGAACAGCACGCCGCGCACGGGCCACGCCGCCCAGGGGCTGATGCCGCCCAGCCAGTCGCGGATCACCGGGAACGTCTCGAAGGGGTCGTCGGCGGGGTTGTCGAGCTTGCGCAGGCGCGTGTGGTAGTAGAGCACCACGTGGATCAGCACCAGCTGCACCATCGACGCCCACAGGTACGTCGCCAGCCCGTACGCCGGCAGCATCTTGAACGCGACCTTGAACGGCCGCTCCGTGTCGGCGGGGTCCGCCGCGGGCATGGGGATGACGATGGTCGACATGGCCACGATGACGATGGTCATGAAGAAGGGCTCCAGCATGCTCCACTTGCCCGCGATGTGCAGCGTCGTCAGCAGCCGCCCGCGCCACCGCGGGCTCACCAGCGGCAGCGACCAGCAGGCCAGCGTGATCACCAGCTTCAGGTACGGCCACCCGCCGCTCACAAACGCGATGAAGAAGCTCACGGGGTACGCCCGCGTGTCCCAGAAGTTCTTGATGATGTCCAGGATCTTGATCTCCAGCAGCGGCTCCGTCTCCACCACGTGCCCCTCGGCCCCGCGCGACCGCCAGAACAGCTGCACAAACGCCAGGTACCCCGTCCCCGTGTTGGAGCTGAAGTACAGCGCCCCGTCCACGAACAGCACGATCGGCACCAGCAGCCGCGCAGCCTTGGGTATCCGCGCGTCCACCATCAGGCACGGCCGCCGCGCAGGGTCGTCCTCGCTCGCCCGCCACCACCCCAGCACCCGGTTCAGCAGCCCCCGGCCCCGCCGCCCCTTGTCCTCCTTCTTCACGTTCACCGCCCAGTCGATCTCCGCCTCCTTGCCCCGCCGCTCAAACGCCAGGCTCAGCCCCACGAACAGGCCCGTGCAGCACGCAGCCCACGCGAACCCCGACACCGACGGCCCCACCTCGAACCCCACCGGCCGCCCCTCGTCGTCCTCGCCGCACACTGACCCGTTCACCGACTCCACCGGCCCCGCGATGCCGCTGATGATCGCCCCGTTGATCACCGCCGGGATGGCCGCGCTGTACGCCTGCGCCATCGCGCTCGCCAGCCGCGCCACCAGCGCGTACACGTCGGCGTCGCTGTCGGCGCTGCTGTCGGGCGTCAGCGTCACCGCGTTGATCTGCATCCCCAGCCGGATCCGCGGCAGCGGCATCCGCTCGAACAGCGACAGCACGCACGGCCCGTCCGTCAGCTGGTTGTGGTTGATCCGCCGCGCCCACGCCTGCTTCAGGTACACGTGCTGCATCACGTCCAGCGACAGCCCGCTCACGTTCACCTGGAAGTCCCCCGGCAGGTTCATCCACGTGCCCGTCGGGACCGTCACGGGGCCCTTGCGCCACGCGCTGACGTTGAGCCAGAACGACACGTCGACGGCCACCGAGTCGACGGCCGCGCGGAACTCGAGCGTGTGGTCGACGTCGACCGACGGACGTGTTGGTGTCGAAGAGGTCGACCGTGTTGAACGTGTTGGCGCCCCAGATGTGGAAGTCGCTGATGCCGAACTTGACGCCGCTGCCCAGCACGCTGACGGGGATGTTGAACCAGAGCGCGTCGCTCAGGCGGACCTTCTTGCCCTGTGCGACGCTGACGATGTCGTTGATGTTGGCCATGCGGATCGAGTCGCGGCCCCTCGCCAGCCGCGTGGCCACCCAGTTGACCCCGTGCGGGCCCACCAGCTCGTTGGCCGTCGTCGCCAGCGCGTCGACGACCGCGTTGCGCGTCATCGGCCGCAGGCCCGCGGGCAGGTCGACGAGGTGGGCGTCGTCGGGCGGGTTGTAGGCGCGCAGGAACGGGCGCAGCGTCGCCGTGAGCTCGGCGACGACCGAGGAGATCTGGTCGTCGTTGACGCTGCGCAGGACGCTGCAGAGCTGCGACTGGATCAGCGCCTGGAGGATCACCGTCAGCTGCGGCGAGAGCTGGTTGACGATGCTGTCGGCGATGGTCCCGCTGATGCGCAGGTCGCGCAGCGTCACGGACACGTCGCACGAGGTCATCGTCAGGTTGTCGGGCAGCTTGTCGTCGCGGTTCTGCACAAACTCCGAGGCGATCGTCACCCGCGTGTCGCGGACGTTCGCGGACACGTCCGCGTCCATCGTGACGCCCGCCAGCGTGAATTGCTGCGCGGGGCGTTGGGTTGAGTCGGCGCGTGTCTCAAAAGACGAGAGAAACCGAAGGCCTCTGGGCCCCCTCCTAACAACCCCCATCGCCCGAATGGGACAGCATCGCAGCTAGCGGCACCAAAAACGCTCATCGCAGGTCTGTGTGGTGCCCCTCCCCTCCCCCCTTCGGGCAAACGAGAAAGAAGCCAGAGAGAGAAGGGGAAAGAGAGCAGAAGGGCCCGAGAAGAGCAGCGCAGCCCCAGCGCCCCCACGATTAACAAATAAAATTAACGCCAAAAAAACGGCATCCCAACAACAAACGCCCACCACCGCAGTGAAAGAGGGGCGCGACAGAGGGAGGCCTGCGGGGAACGACCAGAGAGCAGGGGAAGGGGGGCACGAAGAGAAGATCTCCCCCCCTTCTCCCTGGTCGCAGTGGTAAAAAGAAACGGCGTATCAGTGCGCACAAATCCAGCGGGGGGCACTGGACGGCACAGAGAGCGCCCGCGGGCCTCGCGAGCACACCCCCCGGGGTCGGGGAGCCGCGCGTGGGCGCCCCCGAGGCCGCGCGCACGATAGGGAGCGTTTCCGTTGCGTTGGGCCGCGTGGACTTCGCAGTCGCGAGAAAAATATGCGGGGGAGGAAACGAGAACGCGGGCAACGCGGGCAGGGCGGGGGCTGGGGCGCACGATGTTGGTGGCGATGGAGGCGCTGATGCCCGAGGCGGTGAAGCCGAGCGTGGTGGGCGTGGGGTTGGACGATGCGATGGCGGCGACGGCGGCGTCGGTGATGGCGGTGCCCATGATCTTCACGTCGACCGTCTGCCCCTGCACCGTCGCGCTCCGCTCGATGTCCGGCAGCGTGATCGTCGCCGCCGCCAGCCAGCAGCGCACGTGGCAGTCCTCCTGCGCCCGCGCGCCGGGGCCGAGCAGCAGCAGCAGCAGCAGCAGCGGCGGGAGCAGCAGGGGGACCAGCGACGACTGACGGGGAAAAGCGGGCCGGGCGGGCACGCGCGGCGTCGGCATGGCCTCGGAGCACGCGATAAGTGTGGCGGGCGCTGCGGGGGTGCGCGCGGGGGTGCGGTGGCCGGGGCCTGTGCGGGCGCTGCGGCGTGCGGCTGCCGCGGAGAAGTTACAGTAGTGGGGGATTCAGTTAAACTCCTCTGCTGCACCCCGTGCACCTTTGCTGTAACTGTTGTGCACCTCCTGCTGACGTGGCCCCAACCGTCCAGAAACACGCTGCACCACAACCGCTCTCGGCAGTTGGTGCACAACGATCTCTGCCACGGCAGGAGCGCGCACCCCCGCGTGCACTCCGCACCCACATGCAAGGGGCAGATATCTCGATCCACAAGGGCGTAAAAAAGGGGCTATTGTCTTTGCTGGTGTTTCTCTTCTGGCGTGGCAGAAGATCTCATTGGATATTTCCGGTTCGCTTTCACTCGTCGTCCTCTTCCTCCTCCTCCTCTTCCTTCACCACCTGGCGGCGGCGCTTCTTGGGCTTCTCCTTCTCCTCCTCCTCCTCTTCCTCTTCCTCTTCCTCCTCCTCCTCCGCGCTGACGGTCTTCTTGGCTGGGAGTGGGAAGATATTTCCGACATCAGCAAAAGCGGGATTCGCATATCTTCTGATTCCCGCATGAAATCCAGCAATATATCCAGCAGAATCTCTCTCTTGGTGTGACGGAACGCACCCAGGCGGTTCTTGAAGTAGTCGGCCATCGACACGGTGCTGACCTTGAGCTGCTGCGACGCCCCGCTGTCCTCCTTCTCCTCGCCCTCGGAGGAGGAGCTCTCCTCCTCCTCCTTCTGCTCCTCGCCCTTGGCCGCCTTCTCGTATCTCGAGATCTCGCGCTCCCTTGTCTCGCGGTCCCGCTTGCGCCCCATGATCCCGCAGATCTCCTCGCTCGTTTTGCTCCTCGTCTTGTTCTTCAGCGACTTGTGGAACCTGCCAGAGCCCCCAGTTGAGAACGTCGCGTCAACTGCCGTCCACGCCTCGTCATAACGCCAAAATATCGCCCCCCCAGACCAGTTGCCGGAGAAAAATCATGATGTGGCAACGAGTCATCCCCCATAGATCGGGAAATAACCCCCTCTCCGGGGTTACGTGGCACCACATCAACAGTCCTGCGACAACATCCCCCGGTGCGACCGGGAAAACGGGGGGAGGGGGTGCCCGTACACGCAGCGGCTGGGCAGCGAGACCTTCTTGGGCTCGGCGTCGGCGGCGGCGGGCTTGTCGTCGGGGCTGCCCTGGGAGGGCTTGGGCGAGGGCGCTGCCGGGGGCGTGTAGGCGCGGGCCAGCGAGGCGAGGATGCTGTCGGCCGCCACGCTCGCCCGCAGCCAGTTGTCGCTGCTGCACCCCGCCTTGGCCCCCACGCCGCGCATGTCCGCCCGCTTCTCCACCTTGAGGTGCGTCGTCGACCCCGTGGCGTTCTTGCCCAGGCCCTTGTCCTCCTTCCACCCTGCCCGCGGGAAGATTCGCGTATCTTCTGTCAGCAGATATTTTCCCCCCCTCCTCCGTGCGCTCTGTGTGGCTGGCCGGGCGCGCACCCATGCCGACGAGCATGCGGTAGCCGAACTTGGACTTGTCGGAGGACCACGTGAGGTTCTGGGGGTCGGGGCCGTAGCGGTCCTTCTTGCGGCGCGGCTGCTCGGTGATGTACTCGCCGCTCTCCAAGCTCTCAGCCATCTCTGCCGAACGGTAAATCTGAATCTTCTGATGATGCAATCGGGCTGATAATCCGATTGCTGGGCGGGAACCAGATCACCCAAGATACGCGCATCTTCTCCCCAAGATTTGCCTGTATTCTTTTTGGCCCCGACCGCCCCATAGCGCTTGAGCGTGTGTGCGGCCATGGCGCACCCCGAGGGCTCCCTCAGCTCCATTGTGGAAGACGACGGCCTGACATGCCTGCACAAGATCCTCTGCCCCCTCGCTGCCCGCGGCCCCAAGTAAACGCCAGCCCCCGTTGGAACGCAACGCTGACCCCACCCTCGCAGAAGAGCGCCCGCTGAGGAGATCAGGATCGACAACATGGACCAGTTCATTGCCGAGCAGCTGAGCTCGATCGACGCAGGTTCCCTTTCCTCTCGCCCCCCCTGTCACTTGGGCGCCCAATTTCCAAGAAATGCCTGCGTTGCGTCACCCCCCGCGCACGTCATCTCCGCGCACGCCAACGCAAGAAATGCCTGCGTTGCGTCACCCCCCGCGCACGTCAGCTCAAGAAATGCCTGCGTTGCGTCACGCAGAGTACGCGTCGCGTCAGGCGGCCCCCGCGCCCGGGACGCCGCTGGCCACCACGAGCGCCGTCGTGGGGGAGTTCAAGCACGGCGGGCCCATGCAGGAGGTCGAGGCCACGTCGCCCTTCACGACGCTGCTCGTGCAGGAGCCCGTCACGCGCGGCAGGTGGATGTACGAGGTCGTCCTGGGCACCGCCGGCGTCATGCAGATCGGCTGGGCTGCCGTCGCCCCCTTCAACATCGAAGTGCGCCATATCTCGCGGATTCCGAGGGCTCTGAGATTATGCCGGGACAGATTCCGCCCTCTGAGCAATTCCGGGATTCCAGCACCCCCATTAAATATCTTGTGCGACGTCAGATGGGAATCGGGGATTTCCCCGACACGTACGCGTACGACGGCAAGCGCCTGCAGAAGTGGTCCGTGCACAGCGCGCCGTACGGCCTGCCGTGGGCCGCCGGCGACGTCATCGGCTCGTGCATCGACCTCGACGCCGTACGGGCGCTCTCCTATTTCCTTCGATGACGTCTGCGATTTGCCTAATCCGGAATTTCGTGCCCATTTCCGGGCACGAAAAACAACTTTGCGACAGGGGGAGATCTCGTACTACCGCAACGGCGTGCCGCTGGGCGTCGCCTTTGTGGGCGTGCGCCCCGGCCTTGAGTACCGCGCGGGCCTGAGCCTCAGCGAGCGCGAGCGCGTGTTCGTCAACGCGGGCGCGCTGCCCTTTGCGCACGCCGTCGCGGGCTACGCGGCGCTGCAGTGCCCCCCGCCGCCCGCAGCCCTCGCCTCGGCCGCGCTGCTCGCGGGCTGCCTGCGCCGCCTGCTGCTGCACTCGCGCGGCTGCCCCGCCTGCGCGCTCTCGCAGGACGACGTGGCCATCGCGGCCGCGCAGCTGCTCGACAGGCTGTCGCCGCTGCTCGTCTCGTCGCCCTACGCCGTCGCCGCGCAGCTCTGCCCGCTGCTCGCAGAGCTGCCCGGGGAGGCGGCGCAGCGGCTGCTGGAGCTGTTCGAGGCCGTGCTGGGCGAGGCCGAGTTCGTGGGCGTCGCGCAGGCCGCGCTGGCCATGTGCGCGGCGGTCTCCAAGGCGACGTCCCCCGAGGCGCTGCTCGGGCCCGGCGACCGCCAGCAGCCAGCCCCCGCGGCGTCGTCCCCTCAGCGCGCCCCTGACGCCGCTCTCCGCCCTNCAGCAGCCAGCCCCCGCCGGCGTCGCCCCCTCCAGCGCGCCCCTGACGCCGCTCTCCGCCCTCGACTGCGCCGCCGCGCTCGTGGCGTCGCCCTCGTGCCGCCCGCTGCTGCAGGGGTGCGCTGCCTGCCCCGGCGTCTTTGCTACGCCCCCTGCTGACGCTGCTGACGCTGCTGACGCTGCTGCGGCGCCCGCGCAGGGAGTACGGGTTCCAGCTGGTGGAGAACCTGCTGGCGACCAAGGTGCCGACGGCGGTGGACAGGAGGGAGCTGATGCCCGTCGTCTGGTGGAACAGCGCCGCGCACCCCGAGCCCGAGGAGAACCGCGCCAAGGCCCGCGAGGCGGCGCGCCTGCTCGAGGCCGCCTACTGCCAGCAGGAGCGCGCGCAGGTCGCCATCTTCCGGGCGCTGCACAAGACGGGGCTGCTCGAGGACTGGCACGCGGCCCGCCGCCGCTGTCGCCGCCGCCTGACTGCGCTCTGACACGGGGGGGCTGGACTCGCGGATGCCTGGGCAGGCTCGTGAAGCTGCTGGTGAGGAACAAGGACTACTCCAAGTCGGTGCGGCCCCTGGGGCTCAGCGACCCCGCGTTCCTCGTCAACGTCTTCTTTGTGCTGCTGCGCTTCCTCTCGGACCACCTCAGCTCCTCCGACCCCGCCCAGTGGTGCCACGCCATCCTCTACGTGCGCTTCTGTGCCTCTCTCTCTCCCCGTCCCTCTGGCTCTTCTTTCCCTTTGCTCCGTTTCTCTCTGTCTCTGTTGCGACGGCGGGCGCTGTGTGGGCCTCTGCCGTCTGCCGTGCGGCGCGTCCGAGAGATTGAGTGGTCGTTGCCGTGCCGCAGGGGACGACGGCGCTGTCGGACGTGCCGAGGCTGGGCGGGGACTTTGGGTTCCTGCTGAAGGAGCTCACGCCGCCCGAGGGCCTCCGCGACCCCGCTGCTGCGCGCGAGGAGGACCGGCTGGCAGACCTCCTCGCGAGGCTCTTTGTCATCTCCGTGGGGCTCCAGTACGGACCGCAGCGACCCCCCGCGGTCCAGCCAGCGCTGACCTGCCGCGACGCGCGCGACGCGCAGGCTGCAGGCGGTGGTGTCGGACTTCCAGGCGACGTCTGCGCTGCTGCGGTCGCTGGAGGAGGTGGGGGCGCAGGGGCACCTGCAGATCCCGGCGTACGAGCGCATCGTGGCCAACGCGCGGGCGGAGCTGTCCGAGGTGGTGCGGCGGAGCATGTGGAACCAGGTGCGGCTCTTCTCGCAGGAGAAGCTGCGGATGATGGTCAGCGCCGTCGACTACTTCTGCAGGCTGCTCTTCGAGCTGGGCGCCCACGACCCCGCGCTCAGCTACGTGCCCCAGTGCTACACCGACATGATCTTCGACTCGTTCCACACCTTCCGCCGCTTCGAGCTCCCCATCCTCGAGCGTGCGCTCTCCGCCGTCGGTGAAGAGGGGGGGAGTGAGCAGCGCGTGGGAAGCGCCAGCGTGTCTCTCTCTCTTGCCTAGTTTGTCGCTCTCTCCTGGCGTCTGCGGGCCACTCGCGTGACGGCGGCAGCTGACCAGTGCGCAGTGCCGTGCTCGCAGTCGTTTGCGGTGTTCACGGCGCGGTACATATCGGACGGGCGCATCAAGAACCCAGGTGCGCCCTGCGCCCTGCAGCCAGCCCTCTGCCCCTCTGCTGGTCTGACGGGCGCTTTGTGCGTGCGCGCGCGAGGGGGCCAGACACCAAGGACGTGTTCCTGCAGTCGACGTTCAGCCTGCTCTCCAACCCGCGCTTTGTGAAGCTCTTTGAGGGGTCGCCCGAGGCGCGCAGGGGCCTCATCCCGGGCCTCGTGGAGCTCTTTGGCGCGCGCTACTGGATCGAGGTGGCGCGCATCCTCCTCTGCTTCTGGGCCGGCGACCTCTTCTGCTCGCGGGCCGAGGAGGAGGGCCCGCGCGTGCTGCGCAGCGAGCTGGGGAGCTACCTGGGCGGCAGGCCCGAGGCGCTCTCGCAGTTTGTGAGCCAGGTGCTCAACAACCTCAACGCCACCATGTCCGAGCTCTTCGCCGCCTTCTCCGAGGTGCTGGCACTGGCCCGCCTGTGCCCTCTCTCTGCCCGCCTGACTCCCCCCCCCGCCCAGATCGCCAACGCGGCGGCGGGGCGCAGGGCGCAGGAGATGGCGCAGGCCAAGAACCGCGTGCTGATGATGTTCGACCTCTCGGTGATCCTCCTCAGGGTGCGCTGCGGCTCTCCTTGCCTGCCTTGCCTGCCCGCCCTCACCGCGCGCCCGTGTGCGCAGCTGCTCGAGGCGCTGGCCAAGGACCTGCGAGCCCCCGTGCTGGGCAACGAGATCCTGCGCATCAAGCTCGCCGAGCTCGTCGTCTTCGCGCTCAACAGGCGCGCAGCACAGCAGCAGCGGCAGCACAGCTGACACGCCACTGGCAGGTGCACGGTGGGCCAGGACGCGCGGTTCATCACGGCGGCGAGCGCGCACCTGCAGGGCGACCTGGAGCTCAACGACGTGCTGGCGCCGCTGGCCGGCGTGCTGGCCGACGGCTTCGCGGACCTCGAGGACCCGCTGGCCCGCTGCGCCTGCGAGCAGCTGTCGCGGACGCCGGGGTTCGCGCCCGAGACGGTGGAGTTCCTGGCGGCCAAGGAGTGGCCCCGCAGCGAGCCCGCGGCCGCGGCCGTGGCGGCGAGGCTGGCGGCGCTGGGCGAGCACCTGCGGCAGCTGCAGGCGGCGGCGCGGGCGACGCCCGAGCCGACCGAGGAGGAGGAGGAGGCGTTGTGCGAGATCTGCTGCGCGGTGCCCAAGGACACGGTGCTGCTGCCCTGCAGGCACGTCTCCTGCCACGTGTGCATACAGCGCCAGCTCGAGCACGAGCGCACCTGCTTCTTCTGCAAGCAGCCCGTCGAGTCCACCGCCCCCTACACCCCCACCCCCACTCCGCAGTCTCCGCAGCCCCCAGCCCCAGCCGCGCAGCCGCAAGCGCGCCCGGGCGCCACCTCGCCCCCTGGGAGGCAATAGGAGCCCCAGCCGGCGGCAGGGCCCTGCGCGTGGCGCTGCGGCAACCCCTCGAAGGCGCCTGTGCCGTCAAACACCACCCCCCGCCAGCCACAACACTGCCGCGCAGGCCCAGCACAGCCGCAGCAAACCGCAGGATGCGCTGCTCGCGTTGTCCGCGTCTGCCATCTATGTGCCGTGCGGCCATGGGCACAATCTGGTGATGTGCGCAAGGAGGCAGTGAGAAGAGTCTCTTGCCAGAAAGTTGCCCAGCCCTATCTCGGTTCGGACTGTTTTGCTTGCTGGGATACGTCGCACTCGGCATTCGGTTTCTCGCTCTACGCGCTCTGTGAGGGGACCAGAACAGGCCACTAGCCACTAGCGGGCCGAGGGCAGCTGGCGCAGAGGGTAGATGCCGAAGAGCTCTGTGACGAAGCTCGAGGGGACCTGCAGGCCGATGACCTCGGCAACGGTTCTCCACTGCTCGAGCACGTGGCGCTCAAAGCAAATGTCTGCCGTGAGGAACTGGTACGTGCGGGCCCCCCCGAACGTCGGCTGCGTCGAGAAGTAGAATCCAGCAACCGCGGCCTCCAGCAGCCCGTAAACGTCGTTGAGGTCGCGCATGTACTCCCAGTGGTTCTTGCCCTCCCACTCGTCCACCGTCTCGGGCCACGGCTCCTGCATGCGCGAAAAGGAACGTGAGAGAGGGAGAGAGAGACTGCGCTTGCGGGGCAATGAGGAACACGGACAGTCACGTGCTGGTTCAGCTTTCCTGCGTAGCACCTCGTGTACATCTCACGGAAGAGCTCGTTCTTGCGGGTCACGGGGAAGAACGGCACGTTGTACACACACCACGTCCCATTGATGGCCTCGTGCAGGCTCGTCCCCGGGAACTTGCGGGGCAGCAGGTTCTGTCGAGGGCCATCATCAGCCGCAGGAAGACGTTAGTTGTACATAAGTGCAAAGAGAGGGAGAGGGAGAGACCTCTTGTGTGTGAGAGCGAGCACACACACGGACCGCACCTCCGTCTCCGACAGCGGCGAGCTGGTGATGTACAGGACAGTCTCATCGCTGGGCTCGTAGGGGAAGACCACACGGTTCTGGAGGTAGCCCAGGACCGCGCTCGTGTCGCAGAAGAACACCCCTGTACCTACCAGTGAGGTCTTGGAACCCGCATTTTGCCTCGTACTCTTGACCGAAGAGGGCAGCGTCGGGAGTCCCTTGGAGAGGCGCAGCACCTCAACCGCACGCAGCGCGCTCTGGTGGATCGCGCGCACGCTTGACGTCGCGCTGGCTAAGAGAAATAGAGCTGAGAAACAACGTAGAGAATCTGCCTTCAATTGAAAAGGGCGGGGGGAGCGGAAAACCGAGTTGATCAGAGTGCGCGCACGCTTGCGGATGAGCCGCGCCCGGAACGTGAAGCTCGAGGCCGTCGACTGCATCATCATCTTCTCGGGGCTGAGGAGCTTCGTCTCGTCCTCGAGCCCCACGAGGATGAACTGGAAGACCTCAGCCTCACCGAAGATTCCTGCAGCGAGGGAAGGGGGGGGAGAAGAGGGGAGTGTTGCGTGTCAGACATCACATGAGGCTCTGAGGGGCAGTGCATTAGGGTTTAGGAACCCATGGAGGACAGGATGGACTTGAGCTTGTAGATGCTCGTGTCGCGCAGGATCTTCAGGGAGAACTCCTCAGGCTCGTCCCCGCTGCTGTGGGGCTCGGCAATGACAGTCACCGCGACCCTGTCCGACCCCCTGGGTGCCCCACGTCCGGTCTCTGCCTCCGCTGCTTTCTCGGCCATAGTGACGCGACGGGGGTGACAAAGCGCTGCAGCAAAACACAATCTAACAACCCACCCCCATATCCAGGCGATGACGTACCCATGGCGCCATCACCCCCCCCCCCCCCACTAGACCCCGCGCCACCTCCCAGTGCATACAACATAGTATTCCCTACCGTCCCACACGCCAAGCCTGGTATCACATTGATGTAATGATCGGGATGAGATGATACTTAACGTTTACGCCACG
>CACRSC010001917.1:1255252-1306189 GCA_902651635.1 Mastigamoeba balamuthi | reverse complement strand
TCTTCTTGGACGCAGCCCAGAGATGCGTCTCGTCGAGCGCTGTCTGCATCGCCTCGCCCATTGCTCTGACCATCAGGAGCAGCAACGTGTCTGGTGAGAACTGCACGCAAGTGTACGCTCGGAAATGGAAGTGATTATTCTGGCGGGGCCGTACATCAGGGTGCGAGCCAGCTCGTGCGCCTCGGCGATGTAGTGCGTGCACTGCAGGCGCCGGGCCGAGTCGAGGATGTCCGAGAGCAGGTTGGCCTTGGCTGCCAGGCGCAGCGCAGACGCCGTCAGCTCGCGCTCGAGCTCCGCGAGGTGCTCGTGCCGCTGGCTACCCCGCAGCAACAGTGCCCGCGCTCGCTGCACGATCCTGCTGAACCGGCCCGGCCGCTTCAGGCCCTCGAGGGTGCTGACGAGCTCTTCGATGCGGACCATCGTGGTGATGCGGCTCTGCATGATATGCTAAGCACGGAGTTGTGAACGAGTTAATATTAATGAGTGCCCGTTACCCTGAAACGTCCGCTGCTCCGCTACTCAGCTGCATGTCGGTGCAGGATGTCCTCTGATAATCCGCGTTGGTGCGGACGAGCCGGGAAGTTGCAGTTGTCCGTCATAGCTCACTTCACGCATCGAAGGAAAAGAAGGCTGCCGTGGACCCAAAGAAGGGGAAATCGGGCGGAGCTGTTAGGCGAAGTGAAGCCGGCGCGATCCGCTTCCTGTTGCACCAGCAAATCGAGCAAACCGAAGTGGGGCACTCTGATCGATGCCGGAACCAATTCTGCCGACCCCGATGGTTTTTTCCGGAAGCCGCCCAGAAATAGCAAGCGGATCCGGAAAAAAGCGGGCGAGCAGCGGTATCGTGGTGGCGCTGAGAAGAGAAGAGACCTCTGTCCCTTAGTCGATAGCGTTATAGAGGCTCGTGGTGGTCGGCGAGATGAAGGTGGGAGGGCGACGGGAAAGTGCTGCCACTGCGCTGCAACTCAGAGGTCGACACAGTCTGCGATACCCGAAATAACAACCCGGGGCCGAGTGGTGCGGTCGAGAACTGGTGAAAAATGCAACCTGTCTGCCGCCTCTCAAGGTCTTTAACACGAGGGGGGCACGTTGCAGATATTCTTGATGCTGCAGAGGTGATGAACTAGTTTTCTTCGAACCCGATTGTCCTCTTCACTCACCCCCGAGGACTGTGTGGACTTCACCTTTCTGATCTTGAGATTGCTCGCGATCGTCCCCCATGCCAAGATGAGCTTCGTCGTGGATGGCTCGCGCATCACGCACCTGACTTCGCTGGCGTCATGAATTGATCTGAGCGTTGAGGCATCTGCAGCCATCGCCGTGCCCAGTTCAGCGGGGGGCGAGGGTGCTGTAAGAACCGACGGGCGTTCCCTCAAGCAGGACACTTGTTGACTGACAGTGCAGGCGCTGCGGTACCCGCCAAAGCAGAATCCCAGTGTACCATAAGATATTTGTGGGGCCAATTGATCTTGAAGTTCAGCATCCGATTTGTGTCTACAGAACTGCAACAAACAACATGACCGCGCTGCCGCGCGTCTCCAGCTCGCACGTCCGCGTCATCCTGGAGGACGACACCGTCGTCCACGTCGTGTTCCCCGAGGGGGAGACCGTGAGCGACCACCTCGCCACGGCCATGGCGCTCGTCCAGCCCCTTCCCAGCGAGCTCGACCCGAGTGCGCGTCACGCCGAGCTTTCCTCACTCAGAGCCCCACACAGTGCTCGTGGTCCTCTGGGACGAGAGCCGAGTGGACAGGTTCTGCGCCCTGTGCGCCGCTGCCGCCGGGACCCCGGGGTTCATCAGCCTGGCGACCCCGTTCGACTTCCGCAGGTCCTTGCTGGAGTACGTGACCACGATCGCCCCCCAGGCCCAGGTGGGCGTCATCGTCGACGACTTTATCATCACGCACCTGGCCGTGGGCAACCACGCCATTGTCACGGCACGCATGGGCACGCTGCAATTCGGGCCCTTCTTCTCGGACGTTGTAGCAGCCGCTGCTGCCGCCGTGCCCCCCGCGGTGCCGCTGGCCCGCATTTACTCGGTCACAGCTGAGCGTGGGATGGAGATCGCCACCCGCATAGTCTTCGATGACCAGGTGACGATGTTCAGGTAGATTTCGAAGTAGAGGCTCTGCTAAGTCCTCTCAGTCGACAAGCAGAGAACCAGAACGTCTCTTTCGACAGCTCTTTGGTGTGTGACATCAACTTCGTGTCGCAGGCCTGTGCCGTGACCCATCGGCAGCTCACTCGTCCGCAAGTCCATGCAAGGTCTCTTCCGTTCTGTCAGATGGCACGGAAGTTGAAGGGCATGGAGTGCGTAGGCAGTGTGGTCCTCCAGGTCTGCGCTCGAGAACCACAACGCCCGAGCGAAACCCATCAGCAGAAGTCAAACGTAAGTCCGAAACAACTGAAACCCGACGGCGAGCCTGTATGTTGCCTCCTAAGGTCTTAAACTCACGGAGAACAACCAGGGCTCGTTGCACGGAAACAGTCTCCACGTTGCAGGTAAGCTCGCCTGAGGGCAGGGGGAATTTTGTTCACCAGTGCATCAAGAATATTCTTCGTGGATGGCTCATTCATCACGCGGTGGGTTACCTCGCTGGCGTCATGATAGAACAGAACAGATACAGACTTGCCCTAGCCGCCTTAGGACAGCAGAAAGGAGTTCGAAAGGGCGAGCATGTTCCCCCAAGCAGGACGCAAGACACAGCTTGTTGACTTCTCTGGCAGCGGCACCCCGCCACAGCGAAAATTAGATATTTGTGGGGCCAATTGATCGTGAAGTTCAGCCACCGATTCGTGTCGGAGTCTGCAGAGAGCAAACTACAACAAACATGACCGCGCTGCAGCGCTTCTCCAGCTCGCACGTCCGCGTCATCCTGGAGGACGACACCGTAGTCCACGTCCAGTTCCCCGAGGGCGAAACCGTCAGCGACCGCCTCGCCACAGCCATGGCGCTCATCCAAGCCCTTCCCAGCGAGCTCGACCCGAGTACACGTCACGCCAAGTTTCTCTCACTCACAGAGCACTGAGAAGTGCTCGTGGTCCTCTGGGACGAGGCTCGCCTGGCGAGGTTCTGCGCTCTGTGCGCCGCCACTGCCGGGGCCCCTGCGGACCTCAACCTGGCGAGCCCAGCTCACTTCCGCACGTCACTGCTGGAGTACATGACGGCAATCGCCCCGCAGGCCCAGGTGGGCGTCATCGTCGATGACTCGATGATCACGCGGTTGACCGTGGGGGACGAGGTCAACGTCGTGGCGCGCATGAGTGCACTGCAACTCGTGCCCTTCTTTGCTGCTGTTGCAGCAGCCGCGGTGGCCACAGTGCCCCCCGCAGTGCCATTGGCCCGCGTTTACTCTGTGACTGCGGAGCATGGGAAGGAGATCGCCACCCGCGTGGTCTTCTCGGACCAGGTGACGATCTTCCAGTAGATTACGAAGAGATTCTGCTGAGTACTCTCAAGGCCTCCAAGGGAAGCAGAAACCTCCGTATTGTTTGCTCTCCTTCGTGGTGTGTGCCACTGAGTCTTGAGATGCTCCCATCTGCTGTGTGCCATCAAGGCTCAACGACAAAACGACGAGTGGTGATGACAGCATAGGAATATCACCGCCTGTGCTTGGCCATAGTTATCCACAGTTGTCAGCGGTTGGCCGATATCGGGAGTGGGGTGCGCCTCAGGCGGAACCGAACTCCGAGAGCCACTTCTCGTGCTTCTCAACGTCGGCCCTGTTGACCGACGGCTGAACGCGCTGCAGAACCTCGTCAAAGTCCGCCTTGGTAACCGGCAGGTCCATTTGGTCTGTGCGGTTTGTGTAGAAGGGGGAGGACGCAGCAGCAGAGAGCTGTGAGTTCGCTTCGCGTGAATCTGTGGCAATTCGTACCTTTCTGCATGTTCTTGATTGCGTCGGCGCTCAGGCCCTTGATGAGCTTGCGTGCCGACATGAACGCGGCGTCTCTGCAAACACCGCTGCAATAAAGGATGGTTTCTGTCACACAAGAGGGCCCCTGACTGGCGGAGGGAACAAGGAGGGCGGGGTTGTCTGCACGTGAGGTCTGCGCCGCTGTAGCCCTCGGTGGCCGCGGCGATCTCGTCGAGGTTCACGTCGGGCGCTATCTTCACGGACCTCAGGTTGAGCTCCAGCAGTTTCTTCCTCGTGTCCAGCGTCGGCAGCGGTATGTCTGGGGGGCGAGGGAACGAAACGGTTATTGCCCGAGGCACGACCGCGGTTCGCAAACGCGCGTACAGATGCGCTTCTCGAGGCGGCGGCGGAGGGCCTCGTCGATGGCCCAGGGGAAGTTGGTGGCGCCGATGACTATGACGATCTTGGTGGGGTCGTCGTTCTGGCCCGTGCTGCTGATGCCGTCCATCTGCACGAGCAGCTCGCTCTTGACCCTGCGGCTGGCCTCGGCCTCGCCGTCCTTCTCGCGCGAGCTGCAGATCGAGTCGATCTCGTCGATGAAGATGGTGCTCGGCGCGTAGAACCGCGCCATCTCGAACAGCAGCCGCACCATGCGCTCGGCGTCGCCGCGCCACTTGGACGCGAACGTCGTCGTGCTGACGTTGAAGAACGTCGTCGAGGTCTCTGTCGCCACGGCCTTGGCCAGCATCGTCTTGCCCGTGCCTGGCGGCCCGAACATCAGCACGCCCTTCCACGGCCTCCGGATGCCCCGGAAGAACTCGGGCTGGTATATCGGCCACACCACCGCCTCCACCAGCAGCCGCTTGGCCTCCTCCAGGTCTGCGCGTAAACCGTCAGAAGAATTCAATTGAATATCGAAAAAGCAACTGAAACCCGACGGCGACGGCGCTCCCCGCGCTGCTGGACGCAACTGGCGATGTCATCCCAGCGGACGTTGGGACGCCGGTCGAGCACGTCGCGCTCGATCATCTCGCAGAGGTCCTTGTCGACCGCCGCCGCCTCGAACTTCTTCGGCGCCGCCTCGCCGTTCTCGCCCTCGCCGCCCTCGCCCTCGCCAGGCGCCGCCTCGGGCTTCTCCTGCGCTGCCTGCGCTTGCTGCTGCTGCTGCTGCGCCTGCTGTGCCTGCTGCGCCTGGGCCCTGGGCTGCTGCTGCCCCGCGACGTTCTTGTAGCTCGCGGCGATGCCCGGGGCTCCTCTGCCCTTGCCCGTCGCTGGCGGCCCGCCGACGCCCTTGCCCTGCTTGCCGGCGGCCCCCGTCTGTGGNTGGCGGGCGGGCGCCACCGGCACAGCGAAGCCGCCGTCGTCGCCGCCGTGGCCGCCCCAGGCGTTGGGGCGGTCGGCCTTGGGGGACACGGACGACTTGCCCTTCTGCGCCCACTCGGGCTCGTGGCCTCCGGCGTTGGCCCACTGCAGAGAGCGGAGAGAAAGAGAGAGAGAAGAGAGGGGGGAGTTTCATTCGCGAATCAGCCCACTTTGCAGTCGTCACGTGTGACGTCGCGTGATTCTCCGCTCTCCCGGGGGAATCTGGGATATCTGCAGACCCCCCGGCGAGAGCAGTCGGGGGGGAGGGAGAACCCGCACGACGTCTTCGGACGAGGGTCTGGGTACGTGTGACTGGCGCCTCTTGACGTCGCGGACCCTGTCCTTCTGCCTCTGCTCCTGCGGCGGCAGCAGGTCGAGCCCGTCGAACTCCTTGCTGCCCGCCTGCGTCTGCGGCCGCCCCGCCCCCGACCCCGGCGGCGCCATGAACGACCCCAGCGTCTGGTCCAGCTCCTTCACCAGCTTCAGCTCCGCCACCAGGTCGCCCACCAGCTCGCCCCACCTCTCCGCGCCCGACTGCGCCTCTGGGGTCCGGCCGTACCTGCGTGCGCGGCAGAGAGGGGCGGGGCGGAGGAGATATCCAATTCAGATTCAATTGAGATTCGGAGGGTGGGCGGCGCACTGCTGCATCTGCGCGAGGACGCCCTCGAAGTAGACGAGGGAGGAGCTGTAGTTGCCGAGGGCCGCGTTCTCGCGTGCCATCTTCAGCGAGTCTGTGAGGCCCGCCAGAACTTCCGCCATTTCTGCGACGAGGGCGCCTTTTTTACTGTATCTTGGAGGGATATCCACCCCGGGAAAATCTCGGCAGATTCTCCTACACACGACGGAACGCCAGTTCCTCAAAACAGCACTTGTATTCGGTCAAGTAAAAAAGGAATGCGAATCGGGAAATCCTTGCAGCCTGGGCCAACGTTTGGCCCCTGCTCACTCGGAGGGCGCCGCTGAGGCTGCCATCGACACCGCGAACGGGAGTTGGAACTGTGGGACCTGCGCTGCCGCAGCAGCTGGCGCAGACGTCTGTGCTGCTGCCGCTGCCAGCGCTGGCGCTGGTGCTTGCGCCTGTGCTGCCTGTGCTGCCGGCGACGCTGCCGGAGGCGCCGGCGGCGGCGCAGCAGCGCTTTTGGATGCTGTCTTGCGGGCCCTGACGTCCTTGACCGCTGGCGTGCATTTTGCAGTGAGTCAGCGAGGGCGCCAGTGTCGGGCGGGCGTTCGTACGCCAGTCGGTGACAGAGCGGTGCTTGTGGCGGTAGATCCACAGCTTCTGGTCGGGGTCGAAGCGCACGCAGGGGTCGCGCTCGGCGTGCAGCCGGTCCAGCGCCCCGCTGACCACCGCGTTGCGCTGCACGTCCGTGACGCCCTCTGTGACGACCCACTGCGAGTCCTTCAGCAGCAGCGCCACGTCCGGCCGCGTCCCCACGCCCCCGGGCAGCCTCGCGGCCGCGTCCCTGACGAGCGGCAGGATGTTGACGCACGGCGGTCTGTCGGGCCGCAGCAGGAAGTGCTCCCTCGCCTGCTTGGCGTGCAGCGCGCGCGACGCGCCGCTCTTCCTGATGGGCGCCACGACCACGCGCGTGCCGTCGTGCAGGCGGTACTCGTAGGCCATCTCGGGGCTCTGGTAGCGCTCGGCCTCCTGGCGGTGGAACTCCTCGAGCGCCGCGGCGGGCGTCGGGTCGATAGTCAGTATGCACTTCTGCGTGCGCAGCCCGACGACCCTGAGCGCGTCGCCTGCCCACTGCGCGCGCGCCAGCGCGTACCAGAACACCTGCTCCTGCACCAGCATCTGATCCTCCCTGGCGCGCGTCACGGCCTTGTCGGCCCAGTGCCAGAGCCCCGGGGTCGTGGCGTCGTGGCGGACAAAGGGCAGCACAGGCGTCTGCTCCGACTGCTCCGCCGACAGCGGCGGCACGGAGCCCGCGCTCGGGGCCGGGGAGCTGATGTGCGGGCTCTCCAGGAACAGCAGGCCGGCCTGCACGAACCGCTGGACGGCGAGGCCCGGGGGCACGTCCCTCATGACGGCCTCGGACCTCTCGACCCTCTTCACGAGGTCTGCGCAGCACGCGCAGCGTCAGACGCGGCCCGTCGCCGCTCGTGGGCGCAAGCTCACCCTCAAACGCGATCGTCCAGTTGAACGCGGCAAACGCGTTGCGCACGAGGTTGAAGAACACAAACGCCGGCAGCGTCTGGCGGGGGGGAGTGCGCGCAGAAGACGCGGTGAGACGCGCTTCGAGAGACGGGCGAGAGGCGCGTCGCACGGGAGGCCTCTGCTCGGCGTCCTTCTTGGCCGACGTGCGGGGCTTCTTCCTGGGGCGGCGGCCCTCGCGGACGGCAGCGTCGTCGCCGCTGCTGGCGCTGTCTGTCTCGGCCTCCTCCTTGGCGTCCCTGTTGTCCGAGGCCCCGGGCGAGTGCGGGTCGGGGGCGTCGACGCCCAGGGACCTCCGGAACGCGACTATGCGCTCGCACACGCCCTCGTGGTACTCGCGCAGGCCCTGCAGGTGGCGCTCGCGCAGCAGGACGCGCAGGCCGGCGCGCAGGCGCTGGACGCCGGGGGCGAGCTCGCCCTCGCGAAGATACTGCCCGAATTCCCGGATTTGGTCGTGGCCAAATCTCGCGAAATCTCCCCGTGACGTGAGGAGCGCGGCCACGTCGCTGTCGCTGCGCGCGGACGCCGGCAGCAGCGCGCGCATGCGATCCTTGTCGGCGTCGGGCAGCGCGGCCCACGCGCCCGGCAGGACGGACTGCAGTGGGTCGCGGAGCAGCTCGGCCATCGCGCTGGGCACCGCAAACATCACGCCGCGCGCCTCGCACTGCTCCCACGGGGACGACCGCTCGCGGTTTGACGTGGCGACGGAAGATTTCTCCGCCAGGGATCTCTGGGATTCAGTTGGCTGCTGCGCAACTGCTGGCTCCGCGTCGTCCTCTGGCGGGTCCAGCGGATACCTCGCCCGGATCGACACCGCCATGCTGCAGGGGAAGAGCAGCCGCCACGTCAGAGCCCTCCCCACTCTCTCGCGGGTGCCGCGCGTGGGGGTGGGAGCGCGCCTGTAGAGATCGGTGTCCGAGTCCGAGTCGGACACGTCGACGCCGGTACGCTGGCGGGCCATGAGCCTCCGCAGGATCTTCTTGGGGTCCCTGCGGGGCTGCTGCGGGGCTCCCGTGCGCTGCATGGCGTGCGTTCGGCAGGGCGCGCCAAATAATAAAGTGGCCCGAGCGAAATACCCGCGCGCCGAGTGCTCGCCGTTCAACAAAACGGCAAATATCTTTTCACGTCATCGCTATGACGGCATCGGTATCTTTTTTTCTTTCTTTCTTCTGTTCTTCCGCCCACTCAGCAATTTCCGCCAGGAAGCGCTCTTAGCGCATCATCCGCCAACGCAAAACCATTTTTCGCGCAGGGGCCTGCAACAATCATCAGCAACCAGAGTGCAGAACATCCCCCGAATTCTGCTTCGCTTTGCAGATCCAAAAAGATTCAGTATGTGGCGGTTTAGTGAAACTGCCCCAAAGTTTGTTTCTCATGCAGTCGTCCCCAGTCGTGATGAACGACACGATCCTCGGCGCGCGGCGGACGTGGCGCAGGGAGCTGCTGCCCATGTACGGCAGGCGCCTGATGACGAACATAGTCCCCGAGTGGCGCTCGCGCTACCTCAACTACCAGCACCTCAAGGCACACTGACCGCAAACTGCGCACGCAACACCAGAGCAACACCACCCGAAAAATCCCCCCCTGCACACAGCACCGCCATAGCCATATGGAAAGAAGAAAACCAAGGGGCAAAGCGGGGAGTTCTCGCCTGAGAGAATTCCTGACGCGACGCACACGGCGGCCGAGGGCGCAGAGGGTCGTGATGGGGCTGAAGCCGCGCGTGAACCCCGTGGCGCCCGACGCGGGAGCGGCGGTCGAGGCCGGCAGCGGCGGCAGCGGGGCTGGCACGCCGGCGGGGATGATGAGCCCGCTGATGGGCGTCGCCTCGGCCCCCGAGTGGCGCAGGGCCGTCAAGCAGTTCGACGGCAACCTGCGCCGCGTCGACGACTTCTACACCGAGCGCGTCCTCAAGGCCGGCGCCTCGATCTACGCGGCCTGTGCGGCCCTCTTCACAACGGTGCGGGGCCGGCGTCCCAGGGGGCCGTTGCCCACCCTCAGCAGTTTCTCAGTATGCGGGGGTGACGTGGCGCAGGGCTTTCTGAGGGCCGTCCCCCGGGAGGTGGAGATGTGGGGCGTCTCGAGCGCCTCGTCCGCGAGCCTGCTCAAGAAGTCTGTCAAGGCCGTGCTCTCGTCCAGGGTGGCCACGGGCAAGGAGCAGAGCACCGCCGACGTCCGCAAGACGCTCGTGCGCGTGTTTGACGAGCTCTCGCGGCTCGAGACGTTCTGCGACCTCAACTACGAGGGCTTCCTCGAGCTCATCGCCAAGGTGCAGCAGCGCGACGGCTGCAGGGACCTCGCGGACCACCTGGCCAAGCGCCTCTACGCGACGCTCTTCCCCGACCACACGCAGCTCGCCGACCTGCTCAAGATCGTGCCCGCCGTCTTTGCCGAGGCCTTCACCTCGGGCAACGTCTACCAGGCCATGTGCACGCTCTCGGAGAAGCCCGCAGAGTCGACCGACTGGCGTATATTCCGCCTCGGCCTCTTCGTCGGCGTGACGTCCATCCTCCTGCTCATCTCGGTCTTCTGGTGGTTCGAGACCCCTTCCAGCAGCTTCGTCCAGGTTTCCACCCTCTTCCTTCAACACTCCCTTTCTTTCATTTGTGCCGTTTTTAACGCGGGCTTTTTTTCTGCCATTTTTCTTCCGTTTCGCGCTGTTTCGTTTGCGAAGGGCAACGAGGTGTTCTTCGTCTTCCGCGCGCTGGGCATGGCCATCCTGCTCGTGTGGATGTGGGGCATCGACTTCTACATATGCGTCAGAGCAAAGGTGCGTGCGGGCTTCGTCGCACCGCGTTCGCCGCCTCACCGGAAAACCGGCTGTGCCCGCCAACGTTGCAGCTGAATTACAACTTCATCTTTGGGATCAACCCGCTCAAGTACTACACCAACCACGTCCGGGTCCTTGAGGTATCGCCCCCTCCCTCCCCTCTCCCTATTCCTCTCCGGCCCCACTTCCGCCGCCCGACTGCTCGCTCAAGCGCACCCGACCCTCCGCAGATTGCCGCGTGCTTCACGCTGGTGTGGCTGCTGACGTTTGTGCTGTACATGTTCGGCTGCAGCCCCCCCAAGTGGCTCGAAGTCATCACGCGGGTGTGGCCTCCCATGTGGCCCCTCGTCTTTGCGTGCATCTGCGTCGTGCTTTTCTTGGTCTACCAGATCTCGTGCGTCTTCCCGCACAAGAGCGAGTTTTCCCCAGCCCCTCTCTGACGTGTGTCGCCAACAGCGTCGGGTTCGCGCTGGTCCGACAGCTGCTGCGGGTCCTCCTCGCCCCGTTCTTCCGTGTAAAGCTGAGGGACAGCTTCCTCGCGGACCAGCTCGTGTCGCTGCCCATCGTGTTCCAGGACATTGTCTTCTCAGTCTGCTACTACTCGTCTGACGTGTGGAAAGAGGGTGCTCAACCCCGCAGAACAGCACGCGCTTGCCGCCAGCGCACTAACATAGAGACCCCACAGAATGCAGAGGGTCGGGAACAGGGTGCAACTGCTCGGCCGGGATGATCATCAGCTCGCTGGCGGCCATCCTGCCCAACTTCTTCCGGTTCCTCATGTGCATCAGGCAGTTCTTCGACACCAACAACAAGATGCAGCTCCTCAACGGCGCCAAGTACTTCTCGTGCATCGTCGTGACTGTCCTGGCAGTGTTCCGGCCCGACGACCGCACGGGGCTGTTCACGTGGCTCTGGCTTTCGTCTGCTGTCGTCGCGTCGCTCTCGCTCTACGTCTGGGACGTTGTCCTCGACTGGGGTCTCGTACGCGCGCACCGGCCCACCCAGCTTCTACCCTCCGACGTGCCTCACGCATCGCGTCTCGCGGCCCGCTGCAGTTGTCCAATAAGCCGACGGTGGCAAAGCCGTACCTGCGCGAGGTGCTGCTGCTGCGGCCCGCGTGGATCTACTACCTCGCGATATTCCTCGACCTCGTGCTGCGACTCTCGTGGACGCTGACCATCTCGCCCGGCACCACGTTCCTCATCTCCAAGCTAAGCCACAACGCCCTGCTCACCGTCATCGCCGCCCTCGAGGTCCGTTCAAATAACCGGCGGAAAAATTCAATTTCCGTAGAGGCACCCGCTGACGCCGCCTCCGCTTCTGCACCGCCCCAGATCTTCCGCAGGGGCATGTGGAACGTGATCCGCATCGAGTGGGAGCATGTGTGCGTGTTCCAGGCGGGCACGCCGCTGCCGACGCCGTGCCACAGCGTCGTGTGCACGCCGATGGGGTCGCCGTCGTGCCTCTCGCCCAAGTACACGACCGCGGCGCTCGACATACCGCCCCGTATAGACCTCTACTCCCCCCGCCTCTACGCCTCCTCCCACAAGAACAAGTCAGTGCAGTAAGAACCCCCTAAGATATTGGATTCGGAACGCGTTGCTACGTCACAGATCACTCGTCATTCTGCTCCTTTTCGCTGGTGCGGGGTGGAGGTGTCTCCTTTTTCCGAACCATTCTCGGCAGTTGACGTTGTCCGTGGCGAATATAAAATCGCGTACTCACTTTCATTACATCGCCCGTCAAAGAACATCACCCCCCTTGAAACACGATCATACAGACAACCCCGCCACCACACGCTCAACACTCCCGCGTGATCACACAGACACACGAAATGCGCACGAAAAGCGTCATATCAGCAGTCGTTCTGCTCCTCTGCGTTGCCCGCGGCACCATCGTCGACGCGATGACGTGCACGGGCCGCACGCAGCCGCAGTGCCGCTCTGCAGCCATGTGCCAGCCCCTGTTCGTGGCACCCTGCTCCAACACCTCTGCGAGGATCTACGTGGGCTGCGGTGCCGCTGCCACGTGCGCCCGCGTGATCCCCAGGTGCGTCGACGTCGACCTCTCAGGCACCGCGACATTCCGCGCGACGTTCGCCTTCGGCTGCTCGGTGCCGGGGGTGGCGCCGGTGGCCACCTCGGCGTGCTGCGAGGCCTCTGCCGCCTCGTCCGAGACGAACTCGAGCGTCGAGCAATCCTCTGGTAGGCGGAGGGCAGGGGGGAGGGGTCGCTGGGGATCCGGTGGCGTGCGGTTCTCAATCCATTTTTGGCAGAAGGTGAACCACCACGGTGCATCGCCGGCACCAGGTGGCAGCAGGACCCCACGTGCACGGGGCCATGCTGCACGATCTGCAGGTGCACACTGTCTGGCGAGTCCGAGTGCTCGCTGCCTCCGACGTGCACCAGTGCGTGGCCCCTTTCCAACGCGACCCCTCGCCCGCCCGGAATTTACGCCAACGGGCAATATGCCCGGATGCAGCGTGCTTCGACGCCCAGAACAACCCCCACGCAATCGGCACCATTTTCCTCCTCAACGCGTCGTGCACGGGGCGCTGCTGCGACATCTGCACGTGCTCGCAGACAGCGACCGCGATCTGCTCGCACCCCTCTATCTGTGACGGTAGGTTCCGCTCCTTGCCGGCGTTCCTCCCCCTTGGTTTTGCCTAACGAGTACCTCGCGGCCCATCTCCAGACCACGACTGCACTTCGAGGGGAGCCGAGAGGTGCGAGTTCGACGGACGGTGCAAGACTCAGTGGGTCACCTCGTGCGCGCTCGAGCCCATCAAGGTCTTCTCGGGCTGCGTGGCTGCAGGAGTCCAGTGCCCGAGCACGCCGACCTGCGTCACCAGCCCCTCGGGCCACAAGTTCTGGGCCACGTGCATCCCTCCGTCGTTCACCCCGTTCAGCGGCCCCTGCTGCCAACGTGAGCACATCTCCCTCTCCGGAGAGCAGGGCGATCAACTCGCTAACACAGCCGTAATCTGCGTGCAGAGTGCTCCGGACAGATAGTCCCTGCTTGCCCACCAGTGTGCACATTCGATATCGACAGCTACGACCAGGCGGACCCGGTCGAGTGCTCGGGGTCGGGGCGGTGCGGAGGGGACAACGGTAAGTACGGCGTGTGCAATGGCACTCACTGGGTGATCGCCCGCGCGGCCTACAACGTCTCGAACACCTGCCGCGTGTCGTGCATCCGCGTGGCCGAGCAGTGCCCGGCATGTCCAGACACGTATGTGTGCAAGCAGTACAGCCTCAACGGCGACACCATCTCCACGTGCGTCTGCCCCGAGGGCACGACAGAGGTCCGCGTCAACAGCACGACCCGAGCCTGCCTGCCGACCAGGTGCGCCCACAAGTGCGTCTACGGCATCTGCACGGTCGACACGCCGTCCCCCGGCGCATCGGTCGGAACGTACAGGCCGACGTACTCGTGCCATTGCCTGCCGGGCTACACGGGCGAGACCTGCGCGGAGCGCGTGAGGAACGTGACCACGTGCTACCCGGCGTGCAGCGACCGCCAGACGTGCTCTTCCGAGCGCGTCGACGACTCGCACGTGGCGTTTGTCTGCCACTGCAAGGACCACTGGATCGACGGCGTGTCGAGAACGGGTGCCCGCTCGCCGTGCAGCGTGTGCCCGAGTGGGTACAGCGGCAGCCAACCCGGAATGTGCGACCGCAAGAACACAGACGGCTCGGTGGTCAGGCCCGGGGTGCTGTGCGCGAACGTCACTTGCCCCTCGATGTCGCGCTGCCGCGTGTTGCCCATCGGGACGGAGGCCAACGCAACGGATCTGTCGCACTTCGTCTCGTACACCACGACCACTATCACCGTGGACTCTGCAGCCATCACGGTGACGATGGTGTGCGACTGCATACCGCCCGCTACTGTCTCGACGGTGTCGGGGAGCCCCGCCTGCGTGCTGCCGCCCGTCCGCAACGTATGCAGCGGCGTGACCTGCGAGGACCCCCTGGCGAGGTGTATACCATCCGAGGAAGGGCCGCGCTGCGTGTGCCCCGCGGGGATGGCCATGTCCACTGGCAGGTGCTACAACCGCACCAACTCTTGCCCGCTCTCCTGCCCCCAACACCAGATCTGCATCAACAAGCTCTCCTTCGACGCCAACGGGTCGTCCATCACCGTGACCCCGACAGTGCGCAAGCATCCTCGGACCCATGCCATCTAACGCATCGTGCCCCACAGTGCGTGTGCAGGGCTCCTCTGTGGGTTGCTGACCCGTCCAACGCGACCAACTGCGTCTGCCGCAGCGGGTTCACCGGCGACCACTGCCTTACGCCTGTAGACCCGTGCGACGGGGTCAGGTGCGAGGGAGTGCGCGTGTGCGAGGCGGCGCCGGACGGGACCGCACAGTGCGTGTGCCCCGTGAACTTCGGCGGCCTCGGGTGCCAGATCCACCGGTGCCAGGGCGTTGTCTGCCTGCACGGAACGCGCTGCATCGAGGGTGTCTGTGTCTGCCCCGAGGGGTTCCACTTGAACGGCACCAAGTGCCGCCCGCTGTTCGGCAGGGGCAACGGGACAGACGACCTGAACCCGAGGAATGTCACCGCCAGGAGGGACGGGCACAACGTTGCTCTCGACATGGCTCGCATCGGCGACAGCCTGCAGGCACTGTTCGGTCCGGCAGAAAACGAAGACCCGAACAACGGGACCGCGCTGCACATGCGGCTCAACAGGACGCTCCACAAGTTGGAGCACCGCATACAGTCGCTGCTGCAGTTCAACGTCAGGAAGCTGGTGCACCGCCTCAACGGGACCAGGAATATCATCAAGTCCCTTGTCATCAAGAGCTGGCAAACCCCTACGATCAGCACGACCACAGACGATACTGGTGCCACGGTAAGCTCCACAAGGCACACTGCGCACCATTGACAGTGCTGACATGGTGGCATATTCCGCTCTCGTAGATCGAAGTCATCACGTTCCGCTCCCAGGAGCCCCTGGGCGTGGTGGTCACGATCGCGCTAGGTGGCAACGGCACGGTGCTCTCCGGGTCAATGGTGGGCCCGAGTGGCTTCAAGTTCACGATCGACGTGACCACGAACCCCGACGATTGGAGCAACAACGACGCGCAGCTCTGTGTCGGGGGATCTGTGGTCGTTGACGCTGGCTTCACGGTGAGCGTCGCGGCAGTGGACCTGACAAGCACTATGCTGCTGATCAGGGATGCCAGCGGGATACCCGCGGGGTCCGTGTTTCTTAACAGCTACGCGAGCATTGGAGGGGCATCGGTAGAGATCGAGGCTGTGGCCACAAAGGTCTCGGACACAGAGTGGGAGGTCGACTTGTGTGCCCTCTCCCCTGCGCCCGACCGTGTGGTCATTGATCCTATCGTCACCCTCGACAACAGCCAGCTCACGTGCGAAACACAAACGTTATCACCCACTCATTCCTTTCAATATTGCAGTGTCTCGGCACCCTCATCATCGGGAGATCTGTCCAGCACGAGCACGGTGTATCCTCCTCAGTCCGTACCGTCAAGCACACACGAGGTGAACTCAGAGGCTGGCGGACTCTGCCTCGGAGCCCTACTGGTTCTCTCTGCGTCGCTGGTGAGCCTCGCCTGAGATGCATCTCACACAGGGAAGGGCACCTTTCCTGCATGGCCTGGCAAATGTGTATACAAATAAGAACAGTGTGAAGGGTGCCGCTGGTTGATTGGCTGTGGTACAGTTGATATCACGTACCATGTAGGGGTCACATTCTTGTATGGCTGTCCATGGTCTCCCTCCCGTGATGCTCTTTCCTGAGTGAAATATCTGCAGGTAGACCGCCACTCTTGGTAGGCGGGGCTAACGCAACAGCAGTGCCTGCTGGATGGGGTTCCTCGGGCTGACCAGTGCACACCTTCATGGACTCTGTGCTTCGCTGTTCTGTCAATGGCGTTGGGCCTACCCTCCATGTGCACTGACGCTCATGCAAAGCAGTATTACTCAGAACCCTCGAGTTCACTGGAGGCCAGCCACATAATATTCTTATTAGTCCCTTTCATTGATATTGCCCAGATCAGTTGAATCTGGCCTCTTGAGGATAAGAAACCAGCGGTGCCGCTGATCAATACTGAAGCACTGACTTAGGATTTGCCGCGAGGGTGCGAACGCACATGGCAAATGCCCTCGCCACGCCCATAGCAATGGGATCATTTCAACTCGGGCGCAAGGCTTCTTTGCGCGAGGGGATTCCGCCCCCCCCCCCCCCGCCACCTACCATTTCAACTCGGGCACAAGGCCGCACTGTCAGTGCGATGTGTGGGGGCTCTCAAATTCGCATTCTGTTCACCAGCCCCCCTTCCATCCTTCCCAGCTCCCGCAGCGAGGGGAACACGCAGGTTGCTGAACACGGTATGGCATACCGCCAAGACTGCTGCGCGAACATAGAAGACTCCGGGGGCGCGGGGTCTGTGAGACAACCGCCCCGAACAGGCCTCATCATTTAGAGAGCGACAACAAACAGCAAAGCAAGGAAAAACAATGTTATTGAAAAACGCAATGCCGGGGAGCCACGTGCAGGTGGCGTGCCGTGGTCATTGCTGCTGCTGTTGCTGAAGCCCGCTATGGGGCGGTGCTACCTGACCCGCCCTTCGCCCCGTCACTTCTCGAACCTCCTCGTATCGTCGATGAACTTGAACACCCTCCGGTAAGCATCGCCGCGAGGCCGCGTTGCGCGGGCCGTCCTATAGCCCGTCTTGGACAGCAGCAAGAGCGGCTCGGAGACGAGCAGGGCTACTTGTCTAGCCATGCTGTTGAGGACCCGCAGTACGAGCTCCACCTTGCCCCCCAAGTGCAGCCTCGACGAATTGCAGTTTCTGTGCCAACAAAACCCGAGTCAGAGCGGCTCCGGCAGAGTGCAAAGCGGAAGCGCGCTGGCGCACACGCACACGGGGGTGGGGAGTTGCTTGTGTGTCGTGGGTGGGCGGGTTCCCCGATTTTAGTAAGGGCTTTTCTCTCTTCTCTCTGGACTTCGTCCCCTGGAGTCCCAACGTACGAGGTACAACGGATGAACCGGAAGTGGTGGTCCCCAGTCAGCTCGTCCGTGGTCCGCACCACCTGCCCGCTGATCTGTATGATCGAGCGGTGACGGCACAGGCCGCACGTGCCGAGAGCTGCCGGAATGTGTTGGTGACCCCCCCCGGGGTTTTTGCCCCCATTTGGGGGAGGAGGCGACAAAGGGGGCGTGCGGTTGCCGTGGTGGCCCTGCAGGGAGACCGTGGCGTGCACCCCCGCACTCCTGATGTCCGAGTCCTGCACGGCGTTGCTCTCCATCCACCCGGCGGGCACCACGACCGTCGCCTAGCGCGAGTTCTTTCCCGTTAGTCGAGGCCCAATTCAATTCAATTCTTAGCCCCAGTTTCTGATCGCATCTGCTCCCCGGCGCGCGGCGCGAGGGTGGGCCGGCACGTGCCTCGAACCGCTGGCCCTGGTGGATCCTGTTGCTTGAGACGATCAGCATCGGCTCGCGGGGCGGCAGCTCCGGCTGCGTTGGCGCACTGCCTACAACTGAATCCATCGCCCTCGGGTCTCTGCGGCCGCGCCTCACAGCTGCTCCACGGGTGGGACGCGATACGAGCCAACGGTGTGCACAGCGCGTGGCGTGGAAGCGAAATGCACTGGCAGTTGGTGCGATGTCGCACACTTTTTGCCCCACTCGACGGCACACCCACACAGTGTTTTCTGCCTGCCGATCACTACCGGGTGGCACGTCAGGGACCCAGCGCGGTTCGGATTTGCTTCCCAGTCTCGAGACCTTCCGGCCTCGCAGATTGGATGCAGGGCACGCGCGGGGCACCCCAGGGGCCGTCTTACGCTGGCCGGTGCGGCTCTGAGTGATCGGGTTTCTCGGGAGGTCCTTCGACAAAGAACTCGGGCGTCTTTTTTCAGATTCTGTGGGAAAAGTACCCGGTCCATTGCACCGTCTCGCCCTCCCCGTGCTATTCACTGACTGGCGCAGGGGATCCTCTGAAACAGTCGATGTGCTCCCGGAAACTCAGTGCACGTCTCTCGGCCTCGGCCTACAAACGGCGCCCGAGACTATTCCACTGCAGTTTAACGGATTCGCCCACGGAAATGCAAACGTTTTGTCCCGACGGTCGCGCATGGCGGCCTACACCACACATGCGCACGCGTCTCTGCGGCAGCGATGCACATGAACATCTGGAAATGCACGCTGCTGTTCACTCAGTTTCGGGTTCGGTTCCGTTCGGCTTGTTCTATTTTAGGTCTCCTCTCCACATTGTGATTCTCGGCTGTTGACCGAGGATGATGTCGGGCGAAATGACGGAAAAGGTCCTGCCCGCCGCAAACTCTCCATCGGCGGCCCTCGTACAATCGAAAAACCATGAGCTGTTTTGTATTGTTGCAGGTTCCGGAAATTGTGTGTCTGTGAGCAAGAATTTGAAATGAAAAAGCAGCTGGCTACATCTTAGAGAGCGAGGCACTGATCTCAGCGAACGTGGGCCTCTCCTCTGGTGCTTTGCTCCAAGTGCTCTGCATCAGAGCGATGAACTTGTCGGTGAAGCCTTTGTGGTTCTCAGGAATCGGCGGGGTCTGGCCCGTGATAATGTGCGGCACGAGGGACATAACAGGAACAGAGTTGAATGGATTGTGACGCGTCATTATCTCGTACATGACCATCCCTAGAGCATACACATCACTCTTCTCGGAGAAGTGGCCCTTCTCGAGGATTTCTGGTGCCATCCACGCAACAGTACCACACACCGTCATCGTTTTGTTGGCGTTCTTTATGGCCGACAGCCCAAAGTCTGCACCACAGTAAGCTAGCATATGGAAGAACAAGACCGCACCGGTTATCTTTACGTCCCATCTCTTGTTCACGAGGATGTTTGCAGCCTTAAGGTCACGGTGAATGAGCCCCGAGGCATGAATGTATCTGGCAAGAGGTGAGCCTGATTAAAATGGAGAAATTACATCATGCCGCGGCACACTGAAGCCAAAACGTCATGAGCTTTATGCTGGTCAATTCCGTTCTCTGTGATGACCTGTTTTAGACTGCCCCCGTCCATCCACTCGGTAACACTGCGAAAGATACAGAATCAGTGTATGTAATAGGGGCGTATGCGTACATGAACATGTTGTTCGGGTCAATAGATGCTCCCATCTAGTCATATTGAGTACCGAAATGCGGATGTGAGAGAGTGACTCACAAAGAGAACAATTGATGGATGCCGCAGGCCCGATAGCATGGAGATCTCCTTTATCTGCCTCTGCAGTTCCGCCATTGTTGCACGGTCCACCTTCTGCGTGTAGAACTTCTTCACTGCGACAATTTCTCCCTTGAACTCACTACAAATCGATTATCAATAGGGCTTAATCAAGTAGAAGAAATAATACCCCTTGTACACCGACCCGAAATTGCCTCGCCCGATCTGGACTTTAGAGATGATAACCTCTGACGGATCGACGGCCCAGGACGGCTTCTGCTTCTCGTCAAGTGTGATCTTTGCCAAAAGGTCGTCCACTTCTCCCTCGTTGGTGGTTTGCTGAGAGGTACAGGCTATGCTTTGTGTCGCAGCTGAACTGCACAGCGACTGAGCTGTCATCTCGAATTTTCTATTGAGGCCATGGAGCACAGCCTCGTGGATGACCTCCTCCTCGGCAATTCCTTTGAGCTTGAAGGGCCCGACAATCTTCATCGAGAGAATTCCATTCACCTTGGCAGACTCCTCCGGGCTCATCAGCCTCTCTATCTCCTTTCTTGCCGCACTGCTCACGAAGATCTGTCCTCCTTGCGCCAGTCCGGCTACACGAGCTGCCTTGTTCACTGTGGGGCCGAAGTAGTCCACAGTCCCTCCATTGGCCTCTGCATCCGCATCTCCAAAGTGTATTCCCATCCGCACACGGACCCCGCGGAATGACAGTGCATTGTCTGCGAATACCTCGGAGCAGCACTCTTGAGTGAGAATCAACGGGTCCCACCTGGCCCCCAGGAGCAGGTGTTGAGCCTCCTGGCAGAACATGAGCGCGTCCAGCGGTGATTGGAATGCCAGCATGAATGCATCACCTGTGCATCTTTTTCAACATAACGAACCCATTCCCGAGTAGGGCGTACCCTCTGTCTTGACCTCGAAGCCCTTGTGGTTTCTGAAGCAGGCTCGCATGATGTCGTTATGTAACTTGAGGGAGGATTTCATTACGGAGGGGTTCCACTCCCAGAGGGATGTGGAACCCTGAATGTCAGTGAACACCAGTGCGATATTTCCCTGAGGTGCCATCACCTTGTTTATCTCCTCCGTTTTCTAGGTCTGTTTCAACTATGAAACACAAATATGACTTACAATTTCTGCCTCGAGGAACGAACTCAGCGACACCAAATTTGTGTTGATTACACTGAACTCTGGTCTCATACTGCGGTTCGAGAGTTAAAAAAGAAGTGGAACGAATTCCGTACTCCGGCGACTCAGCCCAACACTGAGTGGTGAGCTCTGCGATTGGAGGCGGGATGCATTTCCCTTCCACAACAGGTCGTAGCCCATTGTGCATTACTTCCAGAGCAACTGTATGTGGGTTCAATTCTTCGTATGGCACTTCTCTGGTCATAATCTCCCACGAAATTATCGCGAATGCTGCATACAGTCAGCTGATCATCGACACAAAAGAGGCGTACAATATACGTCGCTCTTAGTGGTGCACTCTGCCCCTGCTAAAACCTCAGGGGAAGTCCAGAAGATTGTTCCGATCACTGCAGAGCTGTCTTTGCGCGAGCTGACACCCTTGTGCGAGAACAGAGTCAAACCGAAGTCGCTGACCTTTGCCTGCAGGTTCGAGTCCAGCTAGAGGAAAGATGAGGCTCGGACAAAGAGGACAGAACGTACAAGAATGTTGCTGCTCTTCAGGTCGCGATGGAGGATTGGCGGGTCGTTTTGGTGCAGGTACGCCATGCCACGTGCGATATCCGTAAGAATGGACAGCTTAAGCCTCAGAGGCACCGTCGCGGTGTCGTTTGCCAGCAGCTCCATGAGGTTTCCAGTGGGCATGTACTCTGGAACAATCAGCCGGTCAAAGTAAGCAGAGATAATCTAATGTGAGCATACCAGTGACAATGATGAAGTTGACATCGCTCTTTGCATGGCACATGAACAGAAGGATGTTAGGGTGCCTCAGTGCTCTCATCACGTCTACCTCCTTTTCGAACAGCACAATCGACTCTGCCGTCAACGAATCCACACTGAACACCTTTGCCGCGACTTCTGTAGTTCTCCAGACAGCCTTGTACACAACACCAAAACTCCCCTGACCAATGACCTCTCCGAGCAGTATCTCGGAAGCGTCGACTTGGTCGTGGTACGTCAGTTTCTGCCTCTTACGGATCCAAAGAGCGATGAGCACACATGACAGCACAACTAGAACCGCTGCTGCACCACCTCCACCGCCAGCGGCGCCACCGATGAGGGCAGAATTTGACTTTGCTGCGCTGGATACTGGGCATACAGCCGAATAGCAACTTGACTGAGTGGGACACCATGTGCAATTGGAGGACTTGAGGCATGTCTCCTGGTCCAGCACCTGTGTGCAGATGCACTGTGTTTGAACAGAGCAGTACTTTCCACACCAGTCGCACCCCAACAACGACAACCGGCACTCATCCGACGAGACAATCTTATTACACTGCAGCACGCATGGGGTCGATGAGTTGAGGTCATGGTCAACATATCCTTCAGCGCACGAATGATTGAGACACGACCCAACAGATCCTTGTGGCTCATACCCCCCAGAGCCGCACTTAATACATGGAGTCGAAGAGTCTGAATCATTGTCAGTCCAGCCGACTGGGCACATGAACGCCGAACACGGGCCAATTGATTGCAGTGAAGTGTATGTCCCAGGGCTGCACTGGGCGCAGGGTGTCGACGACAGGTTGTCATCGTCAGTCGTTCCCGCAGCACAGGTAAACTCGGAGCACAGACCACGGGACCCGATTTGCACCCCTGTTCCCGGGTTACATGTGACGCACATAGTCGTGGCGTTCAAGTCGGCGTCTGTTGTCCCAGCTGCGCATCGGTGCAACTCGCATGCACCGCTGGCTGGCACCTGGATGAAGTGTCCAGCTCCACACCCGACGCACGGCGTAGAGGGATCCGAATCGTTGTCTGTTGTCTCGGCTGGGCACGCGTGGCCCTCGAGCGGCCCATAGCTCCCAGATGGACAAAAGTGCGCTGGAGTGCAGCGAATACAGGGGGTGGCAGGATCAGAGTCATCATCCACCGTTCCTGCAGGGCACTGCGTAGATGTACATGTACCGTAGGATCCTGCTCGTGAAAAATGGCCCGGGCCGCACACCACACACTGAGTTGAGAAATCCAGATCAGTATCTTGTGTTCCCACTGTGCACTCGAATGCCGAGCAGTTCCCATATGCTCCGGGGCTCGTGAAGTGGTGCCCAGGCCCGCACGACACACAAGGGGTCGAGGGGTCCGAATCGTTGTCTGTCAGTCCAGTTGCACATTCGTGGCAAATACCGATACTGCCGGATGGCATGTAATAGCCCACTGGGCACTGGACACACGAGGTTGTGCTATCAGCGTCCAGGTCCACTGTCCCAGCAGGGCATGCCATTAGGTCGCACTCAGTCTCCGTTCCACCGAATGGAACGTAGTGGCCTGGCCCACAGAATATGTGATACACGCCGTACATCTCTTCACTGGAGAGAGTCCTGTTGTATATTCGGACATCATCGACGTCTCCGTGGTAGCAATTCGAATACAACTCGGTTATTTTGCCGAAAGAGAAGGTCGGTGTGTCATACAGATTGAGAACCAGGGCTTGGTGCTTCTTCAGTATACCATTCAAGTAAATTGACACATCCTCACCATCATATGTCCATCCGACGTGGCTCCATGTGTTGTTTTCAATTGAGATCTGGATCGAGTAATCAGCACCGTTTAGGCCTGCCGTGGACATTGAATAGTATGACAGTGTTAGCTCCAGAATATTATCAGTCCAGGCCGGCCCCAGAAATCCGAGCTGTCTGATGCCAGCGGGCATAATTGGCTTTATCCACATAGCCAGACTGAATGGTGAATTCAGTGAAACACCCACGCCTTCTAGCGATGGTGACACCAGTCCGGGGCAGTTTTTATCTGAATTCGGCCTCAGCTGAGCAGCATGAGAGCCAATTTTCCCCTCGATCCACTCCGGGAATTCGGTGGTGAAGGCATCGTTTTGGTTGCCAGAGACATCTGAGAGCTTCTGAGTCGCGTTCTGTCCTTCAAAGGTCCAATGGAGAATGAGCCCGTCCGTCGTGTCCAGGCCACCCAGCAACTTTCCACACTCACCACTTTCTGTGCAATACGAGCCGCACCATTCGCATACATAATTTGACGCATTGCAGGCACCCTCCGTTGCGATTCTCAAGCAGTGTGCGATACATGACGTTGTGGGGTCCATGTCATGGTCGTAGAATCCAGAGGGGCACGCGAACGACAAGCAGCTTCCGTAGGACCCCGCAGGCACGTAGTGCCCGGCCGTGCAGTTCACGCAGACAGTGGACCAGTCAGAGTCGTCATCAGTAGCTCCAGCAGGACAATTGAACTGGCTGCACTCACCAACGAACAGGCCCCCCACAGACATGCTGGCGTCGATGAATACGCCGGGGCCGCACTGCTCGCATACAGTCGAGGGATCAGAATCTGTGTCCGACGTCCCGATTGGGCAGTCTGCGCACACTCCTGCAGTACCCTTCGGCACGTGCTGTCCGGCAATGCAGCTGACACACGTCGTCGACGAGTCCGTATCGGCGTCCACCGTTCCTGCTGCGCAAGCGTAGGCCCCACAATCGGCTGAAGCTGACCCTGTCCCCATGTAGAAGCCTGGATGACCAAACAGTCAGTTGGCGATCACTCTCACGATCAGTACCTGCTGGCGGGCAGAGGCTGCGCCACAAGGAAGCGATCTCGGCGGAGGACAGCGCGCGATTGTAGAGACGCACGTCGTCATAAGCCCCCTGGTAGCACAGACCTTTTCCCGAGAAATCGAAGCCCAAAGTCAGGACAGTGTCCGACCCCAGGTCCACGGTCTTCCTCCAGCTGCTCTTACGGCCTCCGTTAATATAAAAGGCGAGTGTTATGCCGTCGTAGGTGGCAGCGAGGTGGAACCAGCCAGAATCCCGAGAACTTGAGAGACTGAGATCAACACTTCTTCCAGAAAACTCGAGACTATTCGAAGACATACCGACAAGAAGACCTAACGGAGCACCAGCTATGAATGGCCCCAAGAGACTTATCCACATCGAGGTGGCAGACGTGAAGGTAAATGACGGCATCACCCACATGGCCAGAGTGTGAACCGAGTTATTCCCGCTGATATTCACCGAATCCAGAACTGGTGAGGTGACAAACGGGCAGTCAGGTCCCTGGAAGGTCTGCAGGGTGAACGGATCCACAATGTAGGGGGGCGCCAGCCTCATGGCAGTCCCGAAGAGTCCGGTGGTCCAGTAAACATCCGACGAGTTATGGAGAACAGCGCTGCTGTTGTGACCAGATGCGTCGGCGAGCCTGTCGGAAACAGTGGCACCTTCGAAGGACCAGTGCAGCACCAGGCCGTCTGACGTGGGGGGGTGCTTCACGACGATGCCGCAGCCGCCGGCGGGGGCGCAGGCGGAGCCGCACCACTCGCAACCATAAACCGAGTCGTAGCACACAACGGGCATGGCGATCAGCAGGCACGAGGAGGCGCACGGGGTGGAGGGGTCCGAGTCGTTGTCAAAGAGCCCGTCGGGGCACGCGAACAGCGAGCAGGGGCCGGAGGAGCCCCGGGGGACAAAGGCGCCGGCGCCGCAGGCCACGCACTGCGTCGACGAGTTGCCGTCGTGGTCGGTGCTGCCGGCGGGGCAGGCCGGGCAGGGGCCCGCCGTGGCCGGCTGGGCGTAGGAGCCGGCGGGGCAGGGGGCGCAGGGGGTGGAGGGGTCCGAGTCGGTGTCGGCGGTGCCCGAGGGGCAGGCGAAGAGCGGGCACAGGCCCACAGACCCCGCGGGAACGTACGCCCCGGGCCCGCACGGGCGGCACGGCGTGGTGGCGTTGTAGCCGATGCCGGTGGTCCCGGCGGGGCACCCGGGGTTGCAGAGGGGCGACAGCGGGGCGCAGCGGGTGTAGCACCACCCGCACCCGTCCGCCGACGCGTTGCACAGCTCGGGCGTCGCGAGGGGCGCGCACACGCTCGCGCACGGCGTCGCCGGGTCCGAGTCGTCGTCCACGAACCCCGCCCGGCACGCCAGCCCCGCGCACGGGCCATGCGAGCCGGCCGGGGCCTCTGTGCCCGCGCCGCACTGCACGCACGCCGTGCTCGTGTCCCAGTCGTCGTCGGTCCACCCCGCGGCGCACGCCAGCGCGCTGCACGGCCCCGCGGTCGCCGTCCCGGGGATGTGGTGCCCGGGCCCGCAGGCGACGCAGGGCGTGCTGGGGTCGCCGTCGCTGTCGGTGGCTCCCGCGGCGCAGTCGGCGCACGACCCCGCCCCCGCCGGGGCGTACTGCCCCGCCGCGCACGCCACGCACGCCGTCGACGAGTCGCCGTCGCTGTCCGCCGTCCCCGCCGGGCACCGGAACGCCTCGCACGGCGCCGTCCTGGCCCCCTCGGGGAGGAAGAAACCTGGCGGGCGGGCGAGTGCGTCGTCAGCCGCGGATTCCGAAGTTGCGTGAATTTCCCGAGAGGGTATGCGGCATTGCCTGCGGGCACCAAAATAGTCGCCCCGATTCGCGGTGCGCGCCGAGAAGGCTGGGCAAACTGACCTGTGCCGTTGCAGATCCCGCGCCAGAGGTCGGATGCCTCTCTGGATGTTAGCGGCCGTCCATAGAGGCGCACGTCGTCGATGAGGCCGCTGAAGCACAGCTGATTACCAGAGAGCTCAGAGAGACCCACGAAGAGCTGAGCCGAGTCCATGAAGTCCAAGGAAACCACGCTGATGTCAACGAGGCCACCGTTTATGTACGTCGTCATCGCAGATCCACCCGTGGCACCGTCGTATGTCATGACGACGTGCATCCATTCGCCCGCGATGGCCCTGAACGTCGGCAGCGAATACGTCCTATCCTTGGCGCCGACAAAGAGGGTCTGCCTCGGCTGCACTTGTAGAACCGCCGGATAGCCTTTGAACGACGCCTGCGAGTACGCACCGAGTGCTACAACCCAGGCGCCCATCTTTCCGGCAAACGTAATCGGGAGGATTGGTTTGATCCAAAGAGCCAGCGTGAACGGAGCCATCCCGCGGATCCCGTGGAGTCGGAGCGCAGGCGACACGAGGTAAGGGCAAGAGTAGCCCTGTACGTCCTCACCGTACGACTTGGTCCACGTGGGGATCAGCTTAATTGCGGTGTCCCCGACGATGCCGGGCACCCACGACATGTTTTCCTTGTAGGTGCCGCTGATAGCGGCGTAGAGGCCGTTGCCGGACGAGTCCGCGAGGCGCGACGATGAGTTGGCGCCATCGAAGGACCAGTGCAGAATAAGGCCAGCGTCCAGCGATGTGGACGCCAGAGCACGAAGCAGCGCAGCCGCGCCGAGAAGCACTACAGCCCAGTACATCCTATGGGGCACTCTAAAAACAAGACCCGAAGAGGCCGCCAGCATTCTATTTTTGGGGGCTGGTGGTTTTCAGTCAGTGTCGCGGTAAAAAAGAGTGTCGCGGTGCGTGTTACGAGGAAGTACTCAGAAGAGCAGACCCCGATGATTGCCATATGGACCCGGGTCACACTCCACAGAAGTGACCGCGTGATTGTCGTGTTACGTGAACTATGCCCTGAAATAGATCGGCGAGGAGCACAAGAGGCGCAGCGGACAGAAGGGTAAACTAATTCGAGCGCAACACCCGTCTGATCGTGCCTTGTGGAGATGCTACTCATTGCCCTCCTCGGTGGCCTCGCGCTCGTTGCCGGCGCCGCGCAGACCCCCGGGCTCCTACTGCACTGGACATTCGACGGGGCGACCGCCGCGGATCGCCTCAAGGACTCCTCGGGAAATGGTCTGCACGCCGCGATCAACGGCACCGAGTCAGCCGTCTCGTGGGCGCTGGGCATCGTCGGGGAGCACGCGCTGAAACTCTCCCCCGTGTGGGACGTGAAGGAGTCGGAGACCTCGCAAGGCATGGTGTGCCCGTTCCTCCGGTCGCCGTCACTGCGCAAGGGCATCCGCGGTGTCTCGCCATTCACTCTGGCTTTCTGGGTCAAGCCAGACCTGCCCGTCACGTTTGTCGCCGGCAGGTCGTCGTGGATCGCCACTATGGGTACAGTCTCCCAGAGAGTCCTCACGTCACAGGCGATGGTATGGGCTGTCAAGCCCAAACAGACGCTCAGTATTGGCCCGCGAGGATACACTACCGCGTTTCCGAGTTTTCAGAGTGTCACCGGAGAGTGGATGCACCTCGCGACCACGTTTGATGGCGCTGATGGGAGTTCTGCGGCCACAGCGTTCATCAACGGGCGCGTTGTGGAGACTTGGGTTACCCAGGCCAACTTCGGTGACGCAGCGCAGCTGTTCTTGGGCTACGCAGTGTCTCAGATGTGCTACAGCGGCCTCCTCGACGATGTCCGTCTCTACACCCACACACTCGCTTCCAGCGATGTCTACGACCTCTGGCGCGGCATCTGCAACGGCACAGGTCAGTTTGCCCAGCCTTCTCGGCTCGCACTGCGAATCGGGGCGACTATTTTGGTGCCCGCAGGCAATGCCGCATACCCTCTCGGGAAATTCACGCAACTTCGGAATCCGCGGCTGACGACGCACTCGCCCGCCCGCCAGGTTTCTTCCTCCCCGAGGGGGCCAGGACGGCGCCGTGCGAGGCGTTCCGGTGCCCGGCGGGGACGGCGGACAGCGACGGCGACTCGTCGACGGCGTGCGTGGCGGGCGCGGCGGGGCAGTACGCCCCGGCGGGGGCGGGGTCGTGCGCCGACTGCGCCGCGGGAGCCACCGACAGCGACGGCGACCCCAGCACGCCCTGCGTCGCCTGCGGGCCCGGGCACACCGTCCCCGGGACGGCGACCGCGGGGCCGTGCAGCGCGCTGGCGTGCGCCGCGGGGTGGACCGACGACGACTGGGACACGAGCACGGCGTGCGTGCAGTGCGGCGCGGGGACAGAGGCCCCCGCGGGCTCCTCTGGCCCGTGCGCGGGGCTGGCGTGCCGGGCGGGGTTCGTGGACGACGACTCGGACCCGGCGACGCCGTGCGCGAGCGTGTGCGCGCCCCTCGCGACGCCCGAGCTGTGCAACGCGTCGGCGGACGGGTGCGGGTGGTGCTACACCCGCTGCGCCCCGCTGTCGCCCCTCTGCAACCCCGGGTGCCCCGCCGGGACCACCGGCATCGGCTACAACGCCACCACGCCGTGCCGCCCGTGCGGGCCCGGGGCGTACGTTCCCGCGGGGTCTGTGGGCCTGTGCCCGCTCTTCGCCTGCCCCTCGGGCACCGCCGACACCGACTCGGACCCCTCCACCCCCTGCGCCCCCTCCCCCGCCGGCTCCTACGCCCAGCCGGCCACGGCGGGCCCCTGCCCGGCCTGCCCCGCCGGCAGCACCGACCACGACGGCAACTCGTCGACGCAGTGCGTGGCCTGCGGCGCCGGCGCCTTTGTCCCCCGGGGCTCCTCCGGCCCCTGCTCGCTGTTCGCGTGCCCCGACGGGCTCTTTGACAACGACTCGGACCCCTCCACCCCGTGCGCGTCCTCGTGCCTGCTGATCGCCATGCCCGTTGTGTGCTACGACTCGGTTTATGGTTGCGAGTGGTGCGGCTCCGCCTGCGCCCCCGCCGGCGGCTGCGGCATCGTCGTGAAGCATCCCCCCACGTCAGACGGCCTGGTGCTGCACTGGTCCTTCGAAGGTGCCACTGTTTCCGACAAGCTCGCCGACGCATCAGGCCACGGCAACAACGCAGTGCTTCATAACTCGTCTCGAGTTATCTGGACCACCGGAATCCTTGGCTCCGCCATGCGGCTTGCTCCTGTGTATGGGGTGGACAGATACACGCGGGAGCCTGTGCAGGGCAGTGACTGTCCGTTTATTACCTCACCAGTTCTGGATTCGGTGAATATCAGCGGGAATAACTCTGTGCACACTCTGGCAATGTGGGTGCAGAACTCGTATACATACAGCGACTACATCACTTCGTGGCTCAGTTTACTGGGATCCTTTGAGCATGGTGCTCCATCAGGAATGTGTCTGGATATCTGCAATATGGAAGTGGAGCTCCAAGGCAGAGGAACAGACCTCATACTGTCAAGTTATGCCCCCCCCGGCTGGTTCCACGTCGCTGTCGTTCGCAACACAACTGGTGCTGCTCTGTACTACAACGGAAAACAACTCCTTAGCCAAAAAATGGGTGTTCTCGATCTCGGAAGCCAAGTAATGCTGACACTTGGCTACGACTTCACCGGGGAAAATCTATGCTTCCAAGGGCAAATCGACGATGTTCGGCTCTACAACCGAGCACTTTCAGAGGGCGAAGTTGCTGCGATATGGCGGGAATTTTGTCCATCTGCTGGTAACCACCTTCTGTCACTGTTGATTTGATCACTGATAATTTCCAGGATTTTACATGTCACCAGGAACGTCCTCTGCTTATTGCGGAGATTACGTGTGCCTCTCTGGAACGTTCGATGACGATAGTGACACCTCAACAGAGTGCGCGATGTGCACCGCTGGGCAGTACACATCAAAAGGGTACGCCTCGGCCTGCGTGAATTGCCCCTTGGGAACGTCCGACACGGACAACAGCCCGTCCACTCCGTGCATGGAGTGTGGCCCTGGCGTTTTCATTTCCGTCAACATCACGGCCGACCACCTATTCGCAGGTCCTTGTAGCCAATTCGACTGCCCAGCCGGCTATACAGACAACGATTCGGACTGGTCGACTCCTTGTATTAAGTGCTATGCGGGGCAGTATGTTCCTTCAGGTTCTTCAGGTTCATGCTCATCCTACTCTTGTTCCACGGGGTATGTTGACCACGACGATGACCCTGCAACGCCTTGCATTGCATCCTGCCTGGAAAACACAAACTCGGCACAGTGTAACTCCTCGGAAAACCAATGCCAATGGTGCGGCGAATATTGTTCCCCGATGGGCAAATGCGGTGTGGCTCTGGCTGGTTTGGGTACTGTTGACGGCCTTGTACTCCATTGGGCATTTGAAGGAGATAACGATTCGCAGAGATTATCGGACTACTCGGGGAAAGGAAAGGCTGCAACTATAATCGAGTATCCGGAAGGCATCACATGGTCATCCGGAAAAGTTGGCTCTCTTGCTTTGAACATTACCCAAGATTGGGTTACCTCGTGGTGGACCCAACAAGGATCCAATTGCCCCAGTCTGATGTCGCCGACTCTGGATGATGTTGGCTTGTCGTCAAACTCCCCATTCACGGTGGCAATGTGGATCAATCCGTCTGAATCAGATTTCCTTCCACAGATGCTTACATATCTTGGACCACAGCTTACTGATGGCGTTCTTGGCATTTTGACATACAACTTAATGATGGCAACGTGGGCATGGGATGTTACTGAACTTGATAGTACACTTGAAGCAAAAGTCTGGCAACATATAACAATGGCATACGATGGGACAGAGCTGTCTGTCTATCTGAACGGAGCACTGGCAGTGAAGGGAAACGCTGTCGTTAATCTGTATGAGCATCCGAGACTCTATATCGCTCAATCTCAGGGTTCATGGCGTCTGTGCTACCAAGGCCTTGTTGATGATGTTCGCGTTTACACACGTCGGATCTCTGACAAGGAGGTCTATGGCGTGTATCACCTGTTCTGTGGTCCAGGGCACTTTGTTCCACACGAAGGAGCGGTGACCAACTGCGATGCTCTAGCGTGCCCAGCAGGTTCAGTCGACATTGACGCTGACAGTACTACAGAATGTGTCCAGTGCCCTGTGGGCCATTACATGCCATCAAGAAGCGTCGGCGTGTGCCATGATTGCCCATTTGGAATGACCGATAACGACACAGACTCGTCAACTCCTTGCGTGACGTGCGGTCCTGGACATTTCTTTCTGGGCACAGGATCATCAGGGAATTGCACAGAATTCGAGTGCCCCTTGGGAACAATTGACGATGACTTGGACGTATCAACAGCGTGCGTTGTGTGTGGCCCTGGGCACTTCTCCCCTGCTGGTTCTGCCGGCACATGCGCATCAGTTCAATGTCCTGCAGGGACGCTGGATATTGACTCTGACTCGGCGACCCCCTGTATCACTTGCACATCAGCTCATTACTGTCCGAGTGGGAGCTATGGACCAATACACTACTTTGAATGCCCACGCGGATATACGGACGACGATACGGACTCTTCCACACCGTGCGTGGTGTGTGGGCCAGGTCATTTCATTCTCTCCCCTGCAAGCGGGCCCTGTGATCTGTACAAGTGCGCCGCTGGCACAACGGATGCTGATTCAAATTCCACAACTGAATGCGTGCAATGCGATTCGGGGACAGGTGTTCCGAGGGGGTCCCATGGTGCATGCGCTGGTTTCGGGTGCCCCGCTGGAACGACCGACGACGATAACGCATCATCAACGCTGTGCTTTCAGTGTACCCCGGGTACATACACACCGACGTATTCTGTTGGAGAGTGCTCTATCTATATTTGCCCTGCAGGCTGGACGGATAGCGACTCCAATCCCGCCACACCATGCGAAAAATGTGGATCTGGTGGCTATTTACCTCTCGGATCTTTCGGGGAATGCAAAAACTACACTTGCCAAACTGGAACTGTTGATCATGACCTCAATGCATCTACTCCTTGCCAGACAATCTGCTCGCATATCACTGCATCAAGCGAATGTAACACGTCAGTCCTCGGCTGTAATTGGTGCGGACAGTACTGCGCTGTTGCAGAAATGTGCGACTGCACTCAAGTAGTGACACACGACCTGTGCCTTTGGTCGTATAATTGCACATGGTGTCCTGATCAACAGAAGTGCTATACTGGCGTTTGTCCTGTCAGCAGTGCAGGCAAAGACAAGTCGGCAGTCATCGGAGGTGCTGTAGGCGGTGGCGGCGGTGCTGCTGTGTTGCTGGCAATTGCCGGTGGACTGTTTCTGGCACGGTGGATACGTAAGAGGCAGAAACTGACGTACCACGATGAGGTTGATGCATCCGAGATACTTGTAGGCGATGTCATTGGACAGGGCAGCTTCGGAGTTGTGTACAAGGCGATGTGGAGAAACACGGAGGTCGCAGCAAAGATGTTCAGCGTAGAATCGCTTTCAATGGAGTCCATCGCGCAATTCGAGAAGGAGGTGGATGTCATGAGGGCCCTAAGGCATCCAAACATCCTCTTATTCATGTGCCACGCTAAGAACGAAATCAACTTCATCATCGTAACTGGTGCGAAATTTTGACCTGCACAGTGAAGTAATCACAAAATCCAATTCACCAGAGTACATGCCGAATGGAAGCCTCATGGACCTTCTAGCAAATGACACAGCGGCAGTTCCCCTGCGATTGAAGATGTCCATCCTTGGAGACATAGCGCGTGGCATGGCGTATCTGCATCAGAACGACCCTCCGATCATCCATCGGGACCTTAAAAGCAGCAACATTCTTGTATGTGACTAACAAATAGCACTCGCGACTCACGGTCATCTCAGCTTGATTCAAACTTGCAGGCAAAGGTTAGCGATTTCGGGCTAACACAGTTCACGAGAAAGGGCTCCGACTCGCATAAAGACAGCTCTGCAGTGATAGGAACAATCTTCTGGACGGCGCCAGAGGTATTGAGCGGCGGTGACTGCACGATCAAAAGTGACACGTACTGTTCGTAATCGGGATTAAATTTTGTTGTCCCTAACCAGTAATCAGCATTTGCGATCATCGCGTGGGAGATCATGACAAGGGAAGTGCCGTACGACGAGCTTAATCCGCACACTGTGGCTCTTCAGGTTATGAACAACGGCCTCCGCCCATCGATGGAGAATAGGAGAATTCCTCCCCCGATTGCCGAGCTCATAGCCCAGTGTTGGGCCGAGATTCCAGAGTAAGTCTTCGAGTTTTCACTATTCCTTACACGCAAGGACAGTCAACGACCAGAATTCGGAATGATAAGCTTCAATCTCTCTTCCCTGAGCACATTTCTCGAGCAAGAAATTGTAGCTTTCTTCAGTGTGTTCTTCCTTTCTCAAATGGTTCCCAGAGGTCTGAGGAAATCAACAAGGTTGCCGCACCTCGGGGTAGCATTGCATTGGTGTTCACGGACATCCAGGGCTCCACATCCCTATGGGAATGGAACCCCTCCGTCATGAAGTCCTCCCTCAAGTTGCATAACGAAATCATGCGAGCCTGCTACAGGAACCACAAGGGATACGAGGTCAAGACAGAGGGTACACCTTCCTTTCAAGAAACCAAACCTTGAGGAAAATGTGTGCTGATAAACTTGTGCAGGTGATGCATTCATGCTGGCATTCCAGTCGCCACTCGATGCTCTTCTGTTCTGCCAGGAGGCTCAGCACCTGCTTTTGGGAGCCAGGTGGGACCCGTTGATTCTCACTCAAGAGTGCTGCTCCGAGGTGTTCTCAGACAATGCGCTGTCATTCCGCGGGGTCCGTGTGCGGATGGGAATACACTTTGGAGATGCGGATGCAGAGGCCAATGGAGGGACTGTGGACTACTTCGGCCCCACAGTGAACAAGGCAGCTCGTGTATCAGGCCTCGCTCAAGGAGGACAGATCTTCGTGAGCAGTGCAGCCAGGAATGAGATCGAGAGGCTTCTTAATCCCGAAGAGGCAGCAAATCTGAGCTGCGCCCTTACACTCTCTGTTGCCGGTTCATTCAAGCTCAAAGGAATTGCCGAGGAGGAGGTCATCCATGAGGCCGTGCTCAATGGTCTTAATCGATCCTTCAACGCTGTACAGTCATTCACCACAGGCAGTATAGTTGTCAGTTCTACAGACCAGGCAAAAGAGGCGGTGTCCAAAGCAGATGTGCAGGGAATGCTAGAAAGACTAAACAGGAAGGATAAACAGAGACCAACGTGGGCAGTCAACCCAGAGGAGGTCACCATATCGAAGGTTCAGATCGGCAGAGGCAACTTTGGATCAGTATACAAGGGGTTCGCACCGTCATCCTGACTAACATTCAACTCACGCGATGATAGTGAGTACCGTGGAGACACCGTGGCAGTCAAGAAGTTCTACCACCAGAAGGTGGATCAGGCAACGATGACAGAACTTCAAAGGCAAATCAAAGAGATCACTCTGCTCGCTTCTCTTCGTCATCCATCAATCGTTCTCTTTGTATGAATTGCCCAATTATCTGAATCTTACATGCATTTCAGATGGGGGCATCAATTGACCCGAACAACATGTTCATGTGAATCGATTTCACAGACAAGTATTTCACTTACGATTGTGACAACAGAGTAACGGAGTGGATGGATAGTGGTAATCTGAAAGAGTATGTAACAAGCAATTCGGTTGAGCAATCAAAGGCCGTGGATATTCTGGCGTCGGTCTGCCGAGGAATGACGTGAGAAGATACAGCCTAGGCTGAAACAGTCTCACATTTGTTTAGGTACATACACGCTTCAGGACTTATTCACCGCGATCTCAAGGCGGCAAACATCCTCGTGAACAAAAGATGGGACGTGAAGATAACAGGTGAATAGCCCTCCTTCTTTTGAATAATCTCACAGAAGTCTAGATTTCGGGTTGTCTGCCATTAAAAACGCCAACAAGACAATGACAGTGTGTGGTACAGTTGCATGGATGGCACCAGAGATCCTTGAAAAGGGCCACTTCTCAGAGAAGAGTGATGTCTATGCTTTTGGGATGGTAATGTATGAGATAATGACTCGTCACAACCCCTTCAATGCTCTTCCTGTGATGTCCCTCGTCCCTCGCATCCTTTCTGGTCAGATGCCACCAGTCGAGCATCACAAGAGCTATACCGACATGTACACAAAACTGATGCAGAACACATGGTGCAGAGTACCAGAGGATAGGCCAACGTTTGCCCAAGTCAGCATAGCACTCTCTGAAATATCATGAACAAGACATATTGAGTGGAAATGGAAATGTGTCATTAATGGTGTTGGTATATTCCTGTGGGAGGGAAAGGGGCATTTTCCCATGAATCGGACAGGAAAAAACTAATGTACTCTAGAGGTAATTTTAGAGGCAGACACAGATAGAGAGTTAAAGAGAGTTGTTTATTTGCTGTCTTTGGAAAAGCTGCAAGAGCAGCTGAAAAACCAAGGTGAGCAAACAGAGAGCAAAGAAGATAAGAAGGGATTATCTCCTTCTGTGCTTCTGGGCAGGTTTGGAGGTGGGGGAAGAGAGAGCATGCTTGGAAGCAAAGAAAGATGGAGATGAGGCAGAGGGCTCAGTATCACCAGCTGCTGCAGCTGACTGGGCAGAATCGGGGATATCAGACTGGGTTGCCTGAGGGGCATCACTGGTCTGGTCAGAGGAAGGCAGAAGAGGCGTGTGGGAAAGAAGGGAAATCATGGGAAGAAGAGGTGAAAGGAGCAGCTGGAGCCACAGGGGTATCACAAGGAGCTGCTTGGGAGTCAGGGTCACTGTGGTAAGAAGCCCTGTTGCTGTTGCTGTCTCCCGCAGCATCACTGTCACCATCACCATTGCCGTCACCATTACTCTTGTTGTCAGCATCACTCTCGTCACTTGATGTCTCATCATTAATGGAGGACTTTTCCTTGCTGGTCTTCTTGGCCTTCTGCACCATGTGAGATGTGATGTAGTTCTTAAGCTTGATGATGCTAAGCTTGATAACAGGGAAGTTGAAAGAGATGTGATCCCACAGCCCATCAGACATTTTCAGAGGACAGAAGGCCGAAGTCATCATTGGACATATTGCAGAGATGGCCTGGATGAACATGAAGAGGAAGACAAAGACAGCCACATGCTGTTGAAGGCGAGGGAGTCAGCAGGAGGGACAGAATCTGAAGGCATTGAGAAGCAGTTTGAAATGATCTGAAGACTCTGCTGCTCTGATGGATGGCAACGAGATGGTGACAGAGAAGCCCATGAGGAGGTTGCTGGAGGTGCTGAGAGGAAGGAAGCCAGAACAGTGGTGATAAGTCCTTGTTGGAGTGGAGATGTGGATGGAGGACTTGGAGAGCCTCTTGGTACGATTGATGAGGAACTCTGAGGGAGAATAAGTCAGACAAAAACAGAAGGAAAAACATACTCTTGAAGGACTTATCAGTGAGTTCCTTCCAGGTGAGGGGCTTGGTGAAGTGCTGCTCTCAGTGGTCAATGAGGTCAGTGAGGGCACTGTTGGTGGTGATGTCAGTGCTCTTGTTGGAGAAGATGTACTTGAGGCAGGTCATCTGGCAACCCATGCTAAGGTAGAGGAAGCTGAGGTTGGAGGGGTTGGTGTGACTGTGGAAGCTGGGATGAGGAGTGGGGGCCATGAGGTTGTTGATGATGAGGGTGAGGACAAAGGGGTTGATGTGATCAATGGCATTCATGAACTTGGTGAAAAAGTTCTTCTTAACACAGGTGTGGCTGAGGAAGGAGCATTCGTCAAGGGCATGTTGTAAAGCTCAGAGTGGGTCAAGGGGGACTCACGCTGATTGCCAGTGAAGTCATGGGTCCTAAATTGAAGTGAATAACAGAGTAAATAACAGAGGAAAAAGGGAGGGAATAGACACCTAAGATGGGCGATGTGGATGACAAGAAGGCAGCTATCACATCACTGATGGCAGGAAGCTGGAAATTGTAGTGCTTCATGACATGGATGAAGAGGATGAAGATGATACAGTGGTTGTGGTCGAGCTGAAGGTACAAGGCTTTGGAGCTGGATCCATAGCAGATGACAGGGACCTCCTGCTCAATCATAATGGAGCAGCTGTGCATCTTAGCAGCCATGTACTGCTGAGCCATGGCCTGGACACTGATGATGCACTCGACGATATGGCTGAAGATGTCACCAAAGGGGATGTCAGTGACCTTGCCAAACTTATACTGGACATTGATCTGGCTGACATGCTGGGAGGCAGCTTCTTGGCATGACCAGTGCTGGTCTTCTTCTTCTTCTTGGAAGTGGAAGAAGGGACAGGGGCTTGGAAGGACATGACATCCTTCTTCTTATTGATGATGTGGAATTGATGATCATCACATTCATTGGATGATCTCCTGTGAATGAAAAAAGGACAGCATTAGAAAAGGTTACTTTTTCATGCATACTCGTATTTGTGCATCTGCAAAAATTTAAGGTATTATGTGATTCTTTTTGGTCTATTGAAATAGACCCTCTTTCCGGACCCTTCCTTCCTCTTTGCTGTTGCCCTGGACCTCAACTTCTGTGATCTGAAGGAGCACAAGAAGCAGAGATAATAATGAAAACAAGAAGGAGAGATGGTTGTAGATATTGTGGGTGCACAAAACCGAGGAAGATAATATGGTCAAAACAGATAGAACAAAGATGAATGCGAACACAGAGTACATAGGGTTGGCCATCCCATTGGCAGACCCGGAGTTCCTGCAGAAGAACCCGGACATTACGCTGCTGGGGCACTTCATATCGTGACTGATGAACACAGAATGGTGGAAGTAGGTGTGTGGCAGGATGAACCAGAAGAACATCATCAAGATAATTATGGCACACAAGTGCATCAAGGTAAAGCAAAGTCCTTATTATTCCCCACTCACTTGCTGAACAGGGAGCAGCAGAGGTAGCGAAGCTGGTGAGGGCAGAGCTGATGGTGATCCAGGCAGTGCAGACAGAAGGTACGATTTTCCTTCATGACTAGCACTGTAACTTAGCTACATCCCCCCCCCTTCATCCCAAAAAGCACAATTTTTGTATGTGTGTATACATGCATCTGTGTAAAATGTGTCTTTTCAGTGATGTAATTGTAAGTGTATGACATGGTTAAATGCAGTTTTGTGATATACAAGTCTGCCACCTGGCCAGTTCATGTCTTCTGAACTGTTCTTCAGTATGCTGTTAACAATGCTTGGATTCTCTACAAGGCCAACATCAATGACTTGGACATCTCTTATACTGACTTCCTCTCTGCACCTCAACTCCTGTGATCATTCTATGGATCAGAGAGAAGCAACTAAATGGGTGTCAAACTTGCACCCCTGGTTTCAGCCTTTCTCTGCTGCTCTTAAGACCACCTCTCTACCTGCCAATCATACTCTTGTTTCTCACTTGTGAGTTTACCCTTTCATTTTTCCTTTTTCTCATTCTGTAGGTCAAATCCCATCAAAAGTGGCAAGTGTGCTGCCTGTAAATTGTCTACTGAAAAGAGAGGTTCCAGGACTACCTTTCTTTACACTCACTCAGTACAACCAGTAGTTTCATCGTTATTGTTGGCAGATCACTCACACACAACAATAAGGTGCCTTTTTTCCTGGTTTTTTCTCTCATTTTATATTCTTCTTTCTTCAGATATTATTGCATGAGTCAAAAATCTGCACTTCTGCATACTTTTCTGGAACGTTTTCTTATTTTTCTGTATTTGTTTTGGGTCATTATTGCTACAAAATGTGTCTTTTCAGTCAAAACCAAAATGCCCCAAATGCTCCTTTTCCTCTCACAGGAATATTCGGAAAAATTTAACAAACTGATACTGCCTTTGAAGAACAATCTTACATATTTGACAGTCTGGCTATACTATCATGCAGACCAGTTTCTTTTCAGTGATTAAGTGTTTTCTTTCCTGAAGTATCTTCAGATTATAATTTCACATTCAGTTATCAGTAAGAACTTACAGAGCTGGTGGAATTATGATAGTTAATATGTGTGTCGAAGAGTGGTTGTATTGTGGAATCTGGGAGGGTGCATTGAGAGTGGTTCTGAAAAACGGGTTCCAGAACTGCATTCTGTTTTTGGTTCATACAGTAGTGGCTGTACTTGGCAATCATGTGTACTTTAGTGTTATTATTTGTAACAATAGTCTTGTGTCTCTGCTAAATGGCTCTGAAGATCTCGTTGACATCTGGGGGTTTTGGATTGAACATATCCAATATATTGGCTCAATGTAACATTATAGTTTTTCTTGTTTGATTCACAGAAAACGATTGAAGTGATGATGCAATTAGCCTGAATTTAGCACACATCAACACTCATTACTCTCCTCTGCATCTTCCTTCATCTACCCTCTGCAATGTATGACTGCTGTCCTTCCTTCTGCTCCTCCCACACACTTTCATCTGTGTGCACCACTGTCTCCTGCTGGAGCTGCATGGCCATGGAAAAGTTACAGCCAACACATTTTGCTAGGCTGTCACAAAGTACATGACTGTGCTTTACAGCTCCAAATTCAAGTGGAAGCCAATGGACTGGCAGCTGTATGCATGGGCACTGTCTGTTGTGTGGCATGATGCAAAGGACCTCAAGGTGCAAGTTTTCTCCCCTCTTCCCCTTGAGTCTTCCCTTAAGTCTTTCCTTATCCTCCTCCTGTACTCCTTTCTTCCTTAAGGGAGGGGAGGGAGGGGGGAATTAACAGACGTTTGTGTCCCCTCCCTTTTCTTATGCAGAATCAGTATAATTATGATGGACAGGCAAGAAAGGCATGCTCGTTCCTGAATTGTCGGAGGCCAACATGCAGAACATCATGAAAAAGTTAGATGGGGTGCACTGCCCTCCTCATATGCCCTCACATTTTCTCTTTAANATGCCAGCAGCATATGCTATATGCCAGCAGCATATACTATATGCTGGCGGCACATGCTCTTTGCTGGTGGCACAGTATGTGCTGGCGACAATAACCGCCAACATAACCACTGACTTATCATCCCCTTGTTCCAGGCCCCAGTTCTCAGTCCTGCCCATGCAGAATCGTGCGCGATTTTGTACACACACTCGCTTATGGGCCTTCTGCTCGTGTTGTGAGAGACAGCCAATTCCGAGCTTACCTCACAACGCACGGCACGTTTTTTCCAATAGACAAAAACCGCCAGCATATAACACCTTTTTCGGGGGAATTCCTGCCCATCAGTTGGTGATGATGGCGACCTCGAAAGCAGAGATGGCCTGGATGGACATGGAGAGGGAGACGAAGACAGCCACATGCTGTTGAAGGCGAGGGAGTCAGCAGGAGGGACAGAACTGAAGGCATTGAGACGCTGTTTGGAATGGTCTGAAGACTCTGCTGCTCTGATGGATGGCAATGAGATGGTGACAGAGAAGCCCATGAGGAGGTTGCTGGAGGTGCTGAGAGGAAGGAAGCCAGAACAGTGGTGATAAGTCCTTGTTGGAGTGGAGATGTGGATGGAGGACTTGGAGAGCCTCTTGGACCAATTATTGAGGAACTCTGAGGGGGAATAAGTAGGACAAAAACAGGAGGAAAAACATACTCTTGAAGGACTTATAAGTGAGTTCCTTTCAGGTGAGGGGCTTGGTGAAGTGCTGCTCCCAGCATGGCATTCATGAACTTGGTGAAGAAGTTCTCCTTGACACAGGTGTGGCTGAGGAAGGAGCACTCGTGAAGGGCAATGATTCAGCTCAGAGTGGGTCAAGGGGGACTCACGCTGATTGCCAGTGACGTCATGGGTCCTAAATTGAAGTGAATAACAGAGCTAATAACAGAGGAAAAAGGAAGGGAATAGACACCTGAGATGGGCGATGTGGATGAGCTGGTTGATCCATGTCTCATGGCGAGTAGCTGTGGTAATCTCATTGATGGCCTTATCAAAGTACATAATGAGGGGAACTGGCATTGCTGCATGAAATGAATGAGAAAAGTGAGGAAAGAAAGGAAGGGCAATACTGGAGCAGTAGACAGTGACATGAATGGAGATGAGGCAGAGAGCATCCTCCAGAAGAACAAGAAGGCAGCCATCACATCACTGATAGCAGGAAGCTGGAAGTTGTAGTGCTTCATGACATGGATGAAGAGGATGGAGATGATGCAGTGGTTGTGGTCGAGCTGAAGGTACAAGGCTTTGGAGCTGGATCCATAGCAGATGACAGGGACCTCCTGCTCAATCATGGTGGAGCAGCTGTGCATCTTATCAGCCATGTACTGCTGAGCCATGGCCTGGACGCTGATGACGCGCTCGATGACGTGGCTGAAGATGTCACCAAAGGGGATGTCAGTGACCTCACCGAACTTGTACTGGGCATTGATCTGGCTGAGGTACATGCTGGGAGGCAGCTTCTTGGCATGGCCAGTGCTGGCCTTCTTCTTCTTCTTGGGAGTGGGAGAAGGGACAGGGGCTTGGAAGGACATGACATCCTTCTTCTTATTGATGATGTGGAAGTGATCATTCATTGGATGATCTCCTGTGAATGAAAAAAGGACAGCATTAGAAAAGGTTACTTTTTCATGCATACTTGTATTCGTGCATCTGCAAAAAATCTAAGGTATTATGTGATTCTTTTTTACCTATTGAAATAGACCCACTTTCCGGACCCTTCCTTCCTCTTTGCTGTTGCCCTGGACCTTAACTTCTATGATCTGAAGGAGCACAGAAGCAGAGATAATAATTGGAAACAAGAAGAAGAGTTGGTTGTAGATATTTTGAGTGCACAAAACCGAGGAAGATAATGGTCAAAACAGACAGAACAAAGATGAGTGCGAACACAGAGTACGTAGGGTTGGCCATCCCATTGGCAGACCCGGAGTTCCTGCAGAAGAACCCGGACATCACTCTGCTGGGGCACTTCATATCGTGACTGATGAACACAGCAAGGTGGAAGTAGGTGTGTGTCAGGATGAACCATAAGGACATCATCAAGATGGTGATGGCACACAAGTGCATCAAGGTAAAGCAAAGCCCTTATTATTCCCCACTCACTTGCAGAACAGGGAGCAGCAGAGGTAGCGAAGCTGGTGAGGGCAGAGCTGATGGTGATCCAGGCAGCACAGACAGAAGGTACGATTTTCCTTCATGACTAGCACTGTAACTTAGCTACATTCCCCCCCCCCCCCCATCCCAAAAAGCACAATTTTTGTGTGTGTGTATACATGCATCTGTGTAAAATGTGACTTTTCAGTGTATCATAGATGATGTGATTGTAAGTGTGTGATATGGTTAGATGCAGTTTTGTGATATACAAGTCTGCCACCTGGCCAGTTCATGTCTTCTGAACTGTTCTTCAGTATGCTGTTAACGATGCTTGGATTCTCTACAAGGCCAACATCAATGACTTGGACATCTCTTACACTGACTTCCTCTCTGCTGTTGCCCTGGACCTCAACTTCTGTGATCTTTCTATGGATCAGAGAGAAGCCACTAAATGGGTGTCAAACTTGCACCCCTGGTTTCGGCCTTTCTCTGCTGCTCTTAAGACTACCTTTCTACCTGCCAATCATACTCTTGTTTCTCAATTGTGAGTTTACCCTTTCATTTTTCCTTTTTCTCATTCTGTAGGTCAAATCCCATCACAAGTGGCAAGTGTGCTGCCTGTAAATTGTCTACTGAAAAGAGAGGTTCCAGGACTACCTTTCTTTGCACTCAGTGCAACCAGTGGTTTCATCATTACTGTTGGCGGGTCACTCACACACAACAATAAGATGCCTTTTTTCCTGGTTTTTTCTCTCATTTATATTCTTCTTTCTTCAGATATTGTTGCATGAGTCAAAAATCTGCACTTCTGCACACTTCATTTCTGGAACGTTTTCTCATTTTTCTGTATTTGTTTTGGGTCATTTTTGCTACAAAATAGTGTCTTTTCAGTCAATAGCCAAAATGCCTCAAATACCCCTTTTCCTCTCACAGGAATATTCAGAAAAATTGACAAACTGATACTGCTTTTGAAGAACAATCTTACATATTTGACAGTCTGGCTATACTATCATGCAGATCAGTTTCTTTTCAGTGATTAAGTGTATTCTTTCCTGAAGTATCTTCAGATTATAATTTCATAATCAGTTATCAGTAAGGACTTACAGAGCTGGTGGAATTATGGTAGTTAATATGTGTGTGGAAGAGTGGTTGTATTGTGGAATCTGGGAGTGCATTGAGAGTGGTTCTGAAAAACGGGTTCCAGAACTGCATTCTGTTTTTGGTTCATACAGTAGTGGCTGTACTTGGCAAACATGTGTACTTTAGTGTTATTATTTGTAACAATAGTCTTGTATCTCTGCTTAATGGCTCTGAAGATCTCATTGACATCTGGGGGTTTTGGATTGAACATATCCAATATATTGGCACAATGTAACATTATAGTTTTTCTTGTTTGATTCACAGAAAACGATTGAAGTGATGATGTAATTAGCCTGAATTTAGCACATACCAACACTCATTACTCTCCTCTGCATCTCCCTTCATCTATCCTCTGCAGTGCATGATTGCTGTCCTCCCTTCTGCCCCTCCCACACACTTTCATCTGTGTGCACAGTACCACTGTCTCCTGCTGGAGCTCCAAATTCATGTGGAAGCCAATGGACTGGCAGCTGTGTGCATAGGCACTGTCNAAAAGGACTTGCCCATCCCTGAACTGTCAGAGGCAGAGATGTGGCGCCTGGTGAAGGAGTTGGGTGGGGTGCGTCCTGCCCTCCTCTTGCCCTCCCTGCCCTTCTTCCTGCTCTTCCTCATTTTATCCGGTTTTTCCCAGTTTTTCACAGTTTTTCCCTGCCCCCTCCGTTTTTCACAGGTTTGGGTGCCCCTCGAATCAGGGGGTGCACCAGTAGCACCACCAATGGATGTTGGTGGCGGGATGGTTGCCACCATCTTGAACACCATTCACACTGCCATCCATACAGGGTTAAGTCAAATGATAGTGCGTTTTCCCCCTCTCCTGCCCCCCCTGTTTTTCTTGTGAAAATTAACGGAAAACGTCACAGGAGTGGCTTGTGAAGGAGCTGGGGCTCCAATGCCACCAGCAGCATACAGAAGGTGGGCGCACAAGAAGGACAAGCAGGAGTGGGCAGCGAGGTGGCACAGCAGCCACCATCACCACCACAGCTGCAGCCCAAGCAGCAGCCCAGCCAGCAGCAGTGTGGAAAGATCTTCCTCTGAGAAGGAGCTCACCTTGAGCACCTCCTCAGAGAAGGAGGCCCAGGCACGGTGCAAGAGCCTGGGTCGAAAGGTGTGTGTTTCCCTCCCACCCCCCGTTCCCTTCTTCCCTTACTGTAGTCAAGTGTTAAATGAATGTAACTAAAGGGGGGTTTTTCTCCCACCAAATTGTGTACCTTTTGCACACCATGCACACCATGTGCATCATGTGCAAATAATCAATTTCTAACACTTTTGTAGTGGCCAGTGGTGGCTGAAATTCAATTGCATTTAGCGATTGTAGCAATTCAATCGATTTAATCGATTGAATATCAATTGAAGCACTACATGCATGCTATGCACATGTAGCATCTGTTGCGCAAATAGCTCATTAATTAAAATCAATTTATTTGTGTTTTTCAATTGATGTGCATCATGCACATCATGTGCATCATACGACTCATGCGACTCATGCACATTGGAAAATTAGTGCTAATTCTAGCGCTGAAAAATCAGTGCTACATGCACTATTTTAGTGCTTAAGCGCTTAAAATGCAGTAATGACCAAATGTTTAATACTGGAAGTATATCACATTACTGTTAAACAGAAGGGGATTTCAGTCGTCATAGATATGAGCCTTATAAAGAAAACTGGAATTAAAAGCAAGTTAGTATTTGCTGCATTTCTAGAATTGACCAGTATCACTCAAGTATGACCAGTTCTGCAAGGGATGAACTCAACTGAGAGAAATCTGGTCTTTCCTCAGGAACAGTTCTCCATGTGCTTTGCATTAAGGACTCGTATTTTTCTGTATAACTCTTATGATGCTCAACTGGTGGAGTCTGGCCAGAGATGATGCGTTGAACAAGGGACATCACAGGAACGCCACTGAATGGGCTGCAACGAGTCATAATCTCGTACATTACCATTCCGGCTGCATACACATCACTCTTCTCCGAGAAATGACCCTTTTCGAGGATTTCTGGTGCCATCCATGCAACAGTACCACATACTGTCATTGTCATGTTTGCCTTCTTGATGGCCGACAGCCCGAAATCTAAATGAAATTAGACACTCAGTTGATTTGGTGAGGATGGACAAACCCGTAATCTTAACATCCCATTTCTTGTTTATCAGAATGTTAGCTGCCTTGAGGTCACGATGAATAATACCAGATGCGTGTATATAACTGTTCGTTCCTGAGTTACTGAAGAAATTGCTCACCTTACATCATTCCCCGGCACACGGAAGTCAGAATGTTAGCAGCCCGAGGTTGTTCAATCGTGATTTCAGAAATAGCCTGTTTTAAACTTCCTCCATCCATCCACTCAGTGACACTAAGCAACTGTTATTGAATAGTTGTTTAATTCAGCTAACATAAACATATTGTTCGGGTCAATCGAGGCACCCATCTATTTCAAAATGGTTCAATGATTTGTAACGAATTCAAACATCTTACGAAGAGCACTATCGATGGGTGTCGAAGATTGGATAGCATTGAGATCTCCCTTATCTGTCTTTGAAGCTCTGCAATGGATGCTCGAGTGATCCTCTGCTGGTAGAACTTTTTAACAGCAACGGTTTCTTCCTTGTATTCCCTGTATGACGAGAGTGTAATTCTTGGTATGCTAAACAAAAAGTACCCCTTGTACACGCATCCGAAGTTTCCTCTTCCGATCTGAGATTGAGTAATGGTAACCATTGAGGGATCGATTGCCCATGAAGGCCGCTGTTTCTCTTTGTCGATCACCTTGGCAAGAATGATACTTAGATCTTTCTCGGTGGTATTACTGGCCGATGCCCCTGTACTACTCTCTGGATGAATGGGAAGGCAGAAGTTCCTGTTGATATGTTTAAGAACTGCTTCGCTAACTATCTGCGCCTCGCTATTTCCCTTTAGCAGAAATGATCCAACAGCACGGAGTATCAGAACGTTGCTCATTTGTTCTGCCTCCTCGGGACTGAGCACCCTCTCGATCTCCTTTTCTGCTTCTCTGCTCACTATGATCTGCCCTCCTTGAGCTAAACTTGCGACACTAGCTGCAGTGATCAATGACAGACCGCAGTAGTCCATGGTTCCTCCTTTAGATTCTCTATCGGTTTTTCCGAAATGAACTCCCATTCGTACACGGACCCCACGGAACGACAGAACGTTGTCTGTGAACACCTCGGAGCAGCACTCCTGCGTAAGAAGCAACGGATCCCAGTTTGCGACCAGCAGCCGATGCTGAGCCTCCTGGCAGAACATCAGGGCATCAAGGGGAGACTGGAACGCCAGCATGAAAGTATCGCCTGATTAAGAGCCCCCTGAGAACCGAAGTTAACAGATAAAGGGCGTACCATCTGTCTTAACCTCATAGCCCTTGTGAATCCGGAGGCAAGCTCGAATAATATCGTTGTGTAACTTAAGGGTTATTTTCATTACAGAGGGATTCCATTCCCAAAGGGAATCGGATCCCTGGATTTCTGAAAAAACCAGTGCGATATCTCCCTGTGGTGCCATCACTTGATTGTCCATCTCCGCTTTCTGGTTTTGGGGTCAGCAGAAGCAAACAGTCCATTTGTATACAATTTCGTCTGACAGTAAAGTGGATAGAGAAGCAAGCTGAGCATTTATGTCACTGAACTCAGGTCGCGCTCTGAGCAGGAGGTTATTTGCACTGCTACTTACTCCATTATAGCACTTACCCAGGAGAATCCGCCCAGCACTGAGCAATGAGATCCGCAATTGGTGGATGAATATTCTTATGGGCAAGCGTGGGGCACAAGCCATTGTGCATAACATTGAGAGCAACAGTATGCGGGTTCAGCTCCTCGTATGGGAAGTCCCTTGTCATTATCTCCCACGTAATGATCGCAAATGCTGGCATTGAGTTAGAGTAGGAAATTTGCAGAGATATTTCAGACAGTAGACATCACTCTTTGTGGAGCATTCGGCGCCCCCCAAGACTTCTGGAGAAGTCCAGAAGATGGTCCCGATAACCGCAGTATTGCCTTTGCGTGAGTCAGAGCCCCTGAATGAGAACAGTGTCAAGCCAAAATCGCTGACCTTGGCCTGCAAATTTGAATCCAGCTGGAGTAAGCAGGTGAGTATCTGTTGACTGAGTCTTCATTCGTAGTACAAGGATATTGCTGCTCTTGAGGTCGCGATGCAGAATCGTTGGATTGCTCTGGTGAAGGTAAGCCATTCCACGAGCTATATCTGATAGAATTGACAGCTTTAGCCTCAAAGTTATGTTTGCATTATCGTTCAGAAGCAGCTCCATGAGATTCCCTGTCGGCATGTACTCTAGCATGCTGTGTCAGCTGCCCTGTTTTGATGTGATTGTACCAGTGACAATGATGAAGTTGGCCTCATTCTTTGAGTGGCACATGAAAAGAAGGATGTTTGGGTGCCTCAAGGCTCGCATTACGTCTACCTCCTTCTCGAACTGCGAGATTGACTCTGGTTTGAGCGAATCCACACTGAACACCTTTGCTGCAACTTCGCTAGTCCGCCATATAGCTTTGTACACGACTCCAAAGCTACCCTGTCCAATAACCTCACCGAGTAGTATTTCGTCTGCATTAACCTGGTCGTGGTACATCAGTTTCTGCCTTTTGCGTATCCACAGGGCGATCAGAGTGCATGACACGGCAATTAAAAGCGCTGCTGCTGCACTACCACCGCCTGCCGCTCCTCGGATGACAGCAGTGTTCGACTTTTCAGCATCGAATGCAGGACAGGCTGAGGCATAGCACCCTGACTGAGCGAGGCACCACGTGCAATTCTCTGACTTTAAGCACGTTTCCTGATCCAGCACCTGGGCGCAGATGCACTTCGACTGGACAGTGCAGTATTTTCCACACCAATCGCATCGAAGAGGCGATCCCTGGCAGGCTTCTGACAATACTATCATGTTGCATTCCAGAACACAGTTTGTTGAAGAGTTTAAGTCATGATCGACATACCCTATGTTACACGAATAGTTGTGGCATGATCCGGCTGACCCTGATGGCACAAACCCTCCAGGACCGCACTCAATGCATGGTGTCGCAGAATCCCAGTCGTCATCTGTCCAACCAATCGAACACGTGAAGGAAGAACATGAACCGGAGGACCTCGGTGGAGTGAAATACCCTGAGGGGCACTTAATGCAGGCTGTCGATGACTTGCTATCATCATCAGTTGTACCAGCAGCGCAAGTGAATCCAGCACACGGACCTCGAGACCCGGTGCTTGGAACACCTGTCCCAGAGTCGCATGGTACGCACGCAGTTGTGGCATTCGAGTCTTCATCTGTTTCTCCAGCTCTACATCTGAAGAAATCACACGAACCGTTTGCTGGAGGCAAAATGAAGTGACCCGGCCCGCAGGTGACACATGGTGTAGCAGAATTCGAATCGTCATCGGTTGTCCCGTCTGGACATTTGTATGTTTCAATTGCTCCATAACTACCATCTGGACAATAGTGTGAAACAGAGCAAGTAGCACATGAAGTTGCCGGATCTGAGTCGTCATCCAGCATGCCGGCTGGGCATTGAGTTGATGAACATGGGCCATATGAGGATGCTGCTGAGTAGTGGCCCGGGCCACACACTGCACAAGGTGTGGCCACGTCTGAGTCATTGTCTTGTGTTCCAGCTGGGCATGCAAAGTGCGAGCAGCTTCCTTCCATCGTTGTGTTCACAAAGTGGTGTCCTGGTCCACACAGAAGGCAGGGAGTTGATGGGTCCGAGTCATTGTCTGTCCATCCAAGTGGGCAAACATGGCATACTCCGATACTTCCAGATGGCGTGTAGTAGCCAGTATGGCACTTTTCACATTCAGTAGTGCTGTCGGCATCAGTGTCAACTGTTCCCGCGGGGCATTTCATTGCCTCACAGACCGTCTCAAGTCCTCCAAATGGAATGAAGTGGCCAGGCCCGCAAAAAACTTGGTATATGCCATACACCTCTTGGCTTGAGAGCAGTCGATTATAAACTCGGATATCGTCAACCAACCCACCATAACACACGTAATTGTCAATACTGACACTACCAAAGGTAAAGGTTGTGTGTTCGTAGATATTTAGAACCATGGCACTGCGTTGTTGCTCTGCACCATTGATGTATATGGATATTATCTGTCCGTCGTATGTCCAGGCTAGGTGACTCCACGTATTGTTGGTTATGCTGAGTCTAATAGACTGGCCATTTGCAGAGTTCGTATATAATTCAGTCGGATATGCCAGAATTTCCAGTATATTCTGAGAATATGCCGGTCCAAGAAGCGCAATTCCCATGTTGTTGACAGGAAGAAAGGGTTTTATCCACATTGAGATGGAGAATGGTCTGTTGAGCGACATGCCAACAGCGGAGAGGTCAGGTGATATCAGAACGGGGCAGTGTGAGCCTTGCGTTATAAGGCCATTACTATCAAGAGGCCACTCGGGGGTAAGTTGGGCAGATTTGCTCCCGATTTTCCCCGTACTCACTGTTATGAAGTTTGGATCAACGGCAATGGCGCTATTTCCTTTACCAGACGAGTCTGCCAGTCTTTGCGTTGTGTTATCGCCTTCGAATCCCCAGTTAAGAATCAACCCATCACGTGTGGCCAGATTGGCTAGCAAACCTCCGCATCGTCCTCGAGATGTGCAATACGAACCGCACCATTCGCACGAATGGTCAGACAAGTCACATGAAACCGAATTATGTTCTCTGAGGCAATAGGCCACACATGGAGTTGAGGCGTTCATGTCGTGGTCATAGAACTCATCATCGCATTCATACAGCGAACAGTTTCCAAAAGACCCGGCAGGAGCATAGTGGCCAGCAGTGCAGTGGACGCAGGGAGTCGCCCAATTCATATCGTCGTCTACTGAGCCAGCTGGACATTCAAACTGGCTGCATGGGCCCACGAACAGAGTGCTCTGCGGAATTGATGTAGAAATATAGCATCCAGGACCACAGACAGTGCATGGGGTGGACGGATCCGAGTCCTCATCAGTCGAACCCCTTGGGCAGTTGCTACATTTCTCACCGAACCCTTTCGGAGAGTACTGTCCAGCTTTGCAGCTGGTACACTTTGTGGACGAGTCAGCATCGTGGTCCACTGTGCCAGCTGAACAAGAGTATGTTCCACAGTACGTTGAACTCGATCCTGTGGCCATGTATAATCCTGTGATGCAATTAATAGTCAGACGATTGATATGGCTTGCCTGCTAGTGGACAGAGATTGCGCCATATGTCGGCAATTTCAGACGCAGTTAGAGCTCTGTTGTACAGACGTACGTCGTCGTATGCCCCATGACAGCACAGATTTTTGGAGGAGAAATCACGACCCAGAGTGAGCACTGTACCTGACCCCAAGCTGACGCTCGTTGCCCCGTTTGTCTTTCGTTTTCCGTTGATGTAGAACGCGAGATTTGCGCCATCGTATGTAGAGGCAACATGGAACCAGTTATAACTTGGTGCTGAATACGAAAGAGAGAGCGGATCATTTCTTCTCTCCAGTATCAGGGATGAATACGTCAACTCTACAAGGAGGCCTATTGGGGCTCCATCCCTAAAAGGGCCAAGAAGACTGATCCATGCTGCAGTTGCGTCTGTGAACGGGAAAGACGGCAGCACCCACATTGCCAGTGTGTGCGTCGATAATGAACCGTTGATTCTGACTGCGCCCAGGAGCGGTGATGTCACGAAAGGGCATTCGTCGCCTTGGACTGTCTGTCGAGTGAACGGGTCCACAGTGTAAACAGGAGCCAGTCTCATGGCTGATCCAGAGATTCCTTTTGTCCACAAAACGCGGCTCGAGTTATGAGGTACAGCGGCCATGCCGTGGCCAGATGCATCAGATAACCGATCGGCTATTGTGGTGCCATCGAAGGTCCAGTGGAGAACGAGACCCTTTGTTGTTGGCGGATGCTTAACGAATGTGTTGCAGCTGCCCTTGGAGGCGCACG
>CACRSC010001917.1:1187381-1252800 GCA_902651635.1 Mastigamoeba balamuthi | reverse complement strand
GTGCCTCCTCTGCGGCGCCGGCGCCTTCGTCCCCGGCGGCTCGTCCGGCCCCTGCTCCGCCTTCGACTGCGCCGGCGGTTCCTTTGACAACGACTCGGACCCCTCCACTGCCTGCCTGTCTCCCTGCGTTCTCCTCACGCTCCCCGTCGAGTGCTATTCCCAGCAATGCGACTGGTGTGGCCGATCGTGCGCCTCCAAGGGCAGCTGCATCACAGTCGTTAAGCACCCGCCTCCGACAGAGGGACTCATTCTCCACTGGACCTTCGATGGCACCACTACGGCTGAGAGACTTTCAGATGTGTCTGGTAACGGGATGCATGGCGTACTTCACAACTCGAGCCGAGTTGTTTGGACAAATGGAGTACTCGGAAGTGCCCTAAGGCTCGCTCCGTTGTATGAGCCAGATCGATACACGTTTGAGCCTATGCAAGGAAGCGAATGTCCCTACGTGACATCGCCTGTCCTGGATTCCGTGCGGATCGGTGGTTCCAGCTCTATCCACACTCTGGCGATGTGGGTGCAGAGCTCCTACACTTTCACCACGTTCACCTCATCATGGCTGAGCCTCTTGGGGCCCTTCGTGGAAGGGGCGCCATCGGGAGTGTGCTTAGACATTAGGGTAAGGGATATAGAGGTTACAGGAAGAAGAACCCCCCTGATTATGCAGAAGTCGGTTGGTCCTGATTGGTTCCATGTCGCTATTGTTTACGACGGTACAAGAGAGGTTTTGTTCATCAATGGAAAGCGGGCGCTTAGCGTTCCACTAGGTGGTCTCGACCTTGGAAGAAACACAGTTCTTACGCTGGGCTACGACTTCTCAAAGATCAATTTGTGCTTTCAGGGTCAACTTGATGATGTTCGTCTCTATAATCGCTCGCTCGCTGACAGCGAAATTGCTGCATTGTGGAGAGTCCTCTGCCCACCCGCGGGTACCTTTCGGCTTTTAATTCCCCCTTTTTTTCTCACGTTTAGATAGGTTTCCTTATGACTCCAGGGGGAAGCTCTGGATATTGCGGTACGTACGCATGTTCTGCTGGAACTTACGATGATGACCGCGACACATCGACTGCGTGTGCTCCGTGCTCTGCTGGGCAGTATACACCAAAGGGATATGCGGTATCATGCATTGACTGTCCTCTTGGAACCTCAGATACAGATTCAGATCCGTCGACGCCATGCGTGCAGTGTGGTCCCGGGGTCTATATTCCCTCCAAGCACTCGGAGGGGCATCTTTTTTTTGGAACTTGCAGCCAGTTTAACTGTCCTGCGGGCTTCATTGACGATGATACAAATTGGTCAACTCCCTGCCAACCGTGCTTCTCGGGGTTATACGTGCCTGCGGGATCATCTGGAGAGTGCTCATCTTATGTGTGTATTGATGGATTTGTTGACCATGACAGAGACGCGGCAACACCGTGCATCGCAACCTGCCTCAATAACTCAGAAGAGGAAGATTGCCGGCTGGCAGCTCCCCGGTGTGAATGGTGTGGTAGCTACTGCTCTGTGCAGGGCAAGTGCGGCATTATTCTGGCTGGATTCGCAACTGCGAATGGTCTTGTTCTTCATTGGTCTTTCGAGGGAGAGAACACGACTGAGAGGCTGTCAGACAACTCAGGAAACGGGAAGGGGGCAACCATTATTGAGTATCCTGAAGGAATCACGTGGCCATCAGGAAAAGTCGGTGATCACGCAGCAAACTTTACGCAAATGTGGATAGACACAGGATGGTACATAGCTCAGGGGCCCAACTGCCCCAGTCTCACATCGCCAACTCTGGGAGATGTGGGTTTGTCAGAGAATTCCCCGTTCACGCTGACTATGTGGATTAGTCCATATGGTGAAGAATATGCGGTTATGGTATTGGCAGTCCTGGGGCCCACGCTTACCGATAGTGTACTCGGTATTCTGGCATATACAACAATGTTATCTTCGTCGGCTTGGAATGAGCCAGAGCTCTATAGTCCAATGACCTCCAGAATCTGGCAGCATTTTGTTGTCGCATACGACGGGAATGAGCTCAGCGTTTATCTCAACGGGCAATTTTCAGGAAAGGTGAAGACTAGTGTCTACATGTACCAGCAGCCAGTATTCCTGTTTGGGCGTTCGACTCGATCATACTTTGTGTGTTACCAAGGTCTTGTTGATGACATCCGCATCTACAACCGCTACTTATCAGATCAGGAGATCTATGGAGTTTTCCACCTGTTCTGTGGTCCAGGGCACTTTGTGCAATATGGGGACACAGAGACGGACTGCGATGCGAGAGCATGCCCCGCTGGAACAGTTGATATGGACGCCGACAGTACCACAGAGTGTCTCAGGTGCCCCAAGGGCCATTACATGCCGTCGGGCAGTATAGGTGTGTGTCACAAATGTCCTTTTGGGCTGACCGACAATGATATGGACCCTTCGACACCGTGCACGTTGTGTGGGCCTGGGCATCACTTTGTGTACAAAGCTGCTTCTGGGAACTGCTCGGATTATGCCTGTCCGGCTGGAACTCAGGATATTGATTCAAACGTGTCCACTCCGTGCGCCGTTTGTGGCCCTGGGCACTTCTCCTCTGTTGGTTCGTTTGGGCCCTGTGCATCTTCGCAATGCCCTGCCGGTATGTTGGACGACGACTCGGATCCGGCCACCCCCTGCATCGTTTGTACCGTGGCACACTATTGTCCCTTGGGGAGCTTCGGGCCGCTCGAGGACTATGCCTGCCCCGCGGAGACTTCTGACAACGATTCGAACTCGACAACACCATGCGTATCTTGTGGGCCGGGGCACTTCATACGGCCCCCTTCCGATGGGATATGCGAGTTGCTGGCGTGCGCAGCAGGCACTTCAGATGAAGACTCGAATTCCACGACAGCGTGCGTGCCGTGTGATTCCGGGGCCTACGCCCCCAAAGGGTCCGTCGGCCGCTGCATTGAGAAAACATGCGCTGTTGGAACGGTCGACCATGACAACACTTCATCGACGCCGTGCATCAATTGCGCGGCTGGGTCATACACGCCAGCCAAGTCCGTCGGCTTGTGCTCCACCTTTCTGTGCCCTGCTGGTTCGACAGACCACGATTCAAACCCATCAACCCCGTGCCTTCAATGCGGATCTGGTGGGTATTTACCTCGGGGCTCTAGCGGAGCTTGCTGGTTGTTCAACTGTTCCACTGGGTCCGTTGATCACGACCTCAGCTCCTCAACTCCGTGCTTGACGGTCTGCTCGCACATTACCGCATATCAGGAATGCAACTCGTCCCCTCTCGGATGTGATTGGTGCGGTCAGTTCTGTGCAGTCAGAACGCTGTGCGACTGCTCCCAGGTCTTGGACCAAGCTACCTGTCTCAGGTCGTTCAACTGCACGTGGTGCCCTGGGCCAGAGAAGTGCTTCATGGGCGTGTGTCCTCTCAGCAACGTGGCCAAGTCTGCGGACAGAACAGCGGTTCTTGGAGGTGCTGTGGGAGGAGGCGGAGGGGCCGCTGTGTTGCTGACTGTTGTGGGAGGGCTTCTTCTCGCACGCTGGATCCACAAGAGGCAGAAGCTGACGTATCACGACGAGGTTGACGCTTCGGAGATCCTCCTTGGCAACGTTATTGGACAGGGGAGCTTCGGTGTTGTGTACAAGGCGATGTGGAGAAATACTGAAGTCGCTGCCAAGGTGTTCAGTGTGGATCTGCTGTCCGCAGAGATGGTTGTGCAATTCGAGAAGGAGGTGGACGTTATGAGAGTGCTGAGGCATCCCAACATCTTGCTCTTCATGTGTCATGCAAAAAGCGCAGAGAACTTCATCATTGTCACAGGTGAGCACTGACACGCACTCGCATCGAGCTCACAGCCACTGCAGAGTGCATGCCAAATGGCAGTCTGATGGAACTTCTCTCCAACGACACGGTGGCGGTTCCCTTGCGGTTGAAAATGTCTATACTCGCGGACATCGCTCGTGGGATGGCCTATCTACACCAGAATGACCCGCCAATCCTCCACCGCGACCTCAAGAGCAGTAACATTCTGGTCGACTATCTCGGGTGGGCTTCCTATTTGACTGACTGATACAACCCACAGCTCGATTCGAATTTGCAGGCCAAGGTCAGCGACTTTGGCCTGACCCTATTCTCGCGCAAGGGTGTTGATCCGCACAAGGACAGTTCCGCGGTAATCGGGACCATCTTTTGGACAGCCCCAGAGGTTTTGCGCGGTGGCGACTGTACGACAAAGAGTGACACGTATTGTCCGTCAGCTCCGTTCGCTCTTGCCTCACCAAATCGCCAGCCTTCGGAATTATAGCGTGGGAGATCATGAACAGGGAAATTCCTTACGACGAATTAAATCCGCATACGGTGGCCCTCCAGGTGATGGAGAATGGTCTTCGTCCGTCAATGGAGATGAAGAGAATACCCCCTCCGATTGCTGAACTCATCATACAGTGCTGGGCCCAATCTCCTGAGTACAGCCTAACTCTTGCCACTGTCTCTCACACACGGCAGACAACGACCTGATTTCGGGGTGATCAACTACAATATCTCATCTATGAGCACAATCCTCGAGGACGACATTGTGACTGTCAGGCGTGGTTCTGTTGTTACTAATTATGCTCCACAGAGGTTTGAGGAAGAAAATCGGGTTGATGCACCGAAGGGGACAATAGCGCTGGTTTTCACGGACATTCAGGGCACCACGTCTCTCTGGGAGTGGAACTCCTCAGTGATGAAGGCATCCCTAAAGTTGCACAACGATATCATGCGAGCTTGCTTCAGGAACCACAGGGGATACGAGGTCAAGACAGAGGGCAAGTTCTTAACTCAGTCCTTACCATTTGTGTGTTAATAATGACATTTCAGGAGATGCGTTCATGTTGGCCTTCCAGTCGCCCCTTGATGCCCTGATGTTCTGTCAAGAGGCGCAGCACCTTCTCTTGGAAGCAAAGTGGGATCCATTGCTCCTAAAGCAGGAGTGCTGCTCCGAGGTATTCACAGACAACGCACTGTCATTCCGTGGGGTCCGTGTACGGATGGGAATACACTTTGGAGACGTTGATATGGAGATGAATGGAGGAACCGTTGATTACTTCGGGCCTACAGTGAACAAGGCAGCTCGTGTGTCAGGTCTAGCACAAGGAGGGCAAATATTTGTGAGCAGTTCAGCAAGGAAGGAAATCGAAAAACTCGTTATCCCATTGGAGGCAGCCAAGCTAAGTTGCATGCCGGATCTCAAGATCGTTGGCTCGTTCAAGCTCAAGGGAATTGTTGAGGAAGAGATCATAAGTGAGGCTGTACTCGTTGGCCTTAATCGCGTATTCAATGGAACTCATTCATCCACGACTGCTAGTATCACTGGTAGTTCAACAGATCAGTTGGCAGTGGTAATTACCAAGGAGGACGTGCAGGGAATGATCGAAAGGCTTAGCACAAAGGAAAAGCAGAGGCCATCGTGGGCAATTAACCCCGAGGAGGTCACTGTCTCGAAAATGCAGATAGGCAGGGGTAACTTCGGGGCAGTGTACAAAGGGTTCGTTTCTCTTCTTAGTGACAAACTGAAGAGTAAAGTTATTTTTTCTCCAGAGAATTCCGTGGGAATACGGTGGCGGTCAAGAAGTTCTATTATCAACAGATGGGCCAGGCGACAATGGCAGAGCTGCAGAAGCAGATAAAGGAGATTACTCTTCTCTCAGGTCTCCGGCATCCATCCATTGTCCTATTCGTATGGCTTATTTCTTTTAGCGTGTTTCTTAATATCTTGTTATTGTGCAGATGGGAGCATCAATTGAGCCCAACAACGTGTTCATGTATGCCTTGCGTGTGACCATATGTACTCACTGTTTTCCCCCTAAGTGTCACTGAGTGGATGGATCAAGGAAACCTGAAAGAGTACTTGGCCGCAACCTCTGTCGAGCAGCCAAAAGCGGTCGAAATTCTGACATCAGCATGCCGTGGAATGATGTGAGCTCGATAACAAATGTGGGCTTACCCTTTTCAGATACATTCATTCCTCTGGAATCATCCACCGCGACCTCAAGGCAGCCAACATTCTGTTAAACTCGAGATGGGACGTGAAAATTACAGGTGTGATCTCCGTCCCATCGATCAAAAAGGCTCACTCTCTTGTAGACTTTGGGCTTTCCGCAATCAAGAACGCCAACAAGACAATGACGGTGTGTGGCACTGTTGCATGGATGGCGCCTGAGGTTCTTGAGAAGGGCCACTTCTCCGAGGAGAGTGACGTGTACGCATTCGGGATGGTTATGTACGAAATCATGACACGCCACAACCCCTTCAACGGAGTTCCTGTTATGTCCCTCGTCCCGTGCATCATCACCGGCAAGAGACCACCAATTGAGCAGCACAAGAGCTTCACCGGCAAGTTCATCGCTCTGATGCAGAGCACGTGGGGAGAACTGCCGGAGGACAGGCCGAGATTTGCCCAAATATGTTCAGCCCTCGCAGAAGTGATTTCGTAGGCAGGTGGTGCCTGGGGGCTTGTGAGATCCGTTGGCAGCTCAGAATGGCTCGATAACACGGGTTTGCTTTTGCGCACTAAGCTGTGCCTTTGTTATCGCCGTGTGCAACAGAAATCTCCTTGTATATCTCGCTCGCGTAGTCTGGCGGATAAAGAGCCAGTTCTTCTGCGCAACGGTCGGACGCGCACCTGCCCAGGCCCGGATGAGTTACAAAATTAACTTGGCCTAGGATCTCGCTTCGTAGCACGCAGGACACAAAACGTTGAGCATTGGCGTTGGTAATAAAAGAGCGTGGCCGATGGTTTTGCATTGCGTTACCGGTGTTGTGCGTGGGAGAGAATTGTATGTATCGGTGGTTGTGCAATCAGTTCATGCGGTGATGGCCCCCGTTCCGGCTGTGGAGCAGTTGAACGGGCAGTTCTTCTCGAGCTCAGCGCGCAGCGCGGCCTCAGAGAAGCCCTTGCCCAGGAACGACCTCCACATCGCGTCGGCGCACTGCGAACCCAAGCACAGACCCTCCTCGTCTACAGTCCCCAACGGTCGGTTAGCCCTCACATACGTTTTCAAATTGTGTTGGGTGTTGCGTGAGCGCACTGGAGGCCGAGAGCGTGATCGTCGCGATGACGCCGGCCTCGGTGAACCTCTTGCGCATCGCGGGCGTCATCGTGTCGCAGACGACGACCTTGCCCACGAGAGCCGAGTCGGGGATCTGGCAGATGTGGCCGAGGTCTCCCGCGATGATGTGGGCGTCCTTGGCCAGCGCCTTGTGCGCGGGGTTCGTCTGGCTGTCCCACTTGCTGCTCTTGAGCGGGGCGTATGCCAGTGGCGCCATCGCGGCTGCCACCGTCTCGGGCAGGTACGACGCGCCGTAGGGCAGGGACAGGTAGTCGCCAGAGACAACACGGTACTTGGCACCCTCGAAGGCACGCACCAACGATCCACTGTGGTGGTGAAACACGAAAGCACCACGTCAGCAATTTTCGTAACAATGAGTGCAAGCGCCCGTGGTGCGCACCAGGTCCGCGCGAACGGGAAGTACACAGTGCCATACGACGCGGGGCCGAAGCCCTTGTGCGCGAGGAACTGAGGCAGCATCGACGCGACGACCTCCTCGTACACCTGCAGGAGTCAGCCGTAGTGAGCAGACAGACCGACAAGAGGGCTCCCGTGGCGTCGTGCTGCGGCTGCGCGTGCCTTGCTGGTGTTGACGGGCACGCGGCTCATGGGGGTGTAGCACGAGGAGCTCGTGAAGGCCCAGCCGTCAGCGGCGTCGACGTTGATCTGGTTGTCGACCTCGCCGAGGAGCATGTCGTCGTTGCCGAGGCCGATGGTCGAGAGCACCGCGCGGCGCCCGGAGCCCATGTCGACAGTGACGCGGCCGAACATGGCGCCGCTCAGCACCAGGATGCGCTTGACGCCGTTCCTGTGCCCCACGATGGCGGTGACGGACCTGTCGAACTCCTCGACGAACTTGTCGATGAGCTCGGGCGTCATGTGCGCGTTGCCGCAGAGGCGGAAGCGGGGCTTGAAGATGGCGATGGCGCTCGAGTAAAGCGGGAAGACAAAGTAGCCGTGGCCCTGCAGGTGGCGCTGCATGTCCGTCATCTCCAGCGGCGTCGCCGTGTCCATGATCACGGGCACGATGGCCGCCGCGTCGCAGCTCAGCCCCGTGTCGTAGCCCCTCTTGTGCAGCTGCAGGGAGCGCAGGGCGGAATTTGAAAGTGAGTTTATCATGAATTCGAAACATGAACTTTCGGTTGTGCGCACGCAAGTCCTGAGGTACTGGGCATTGGCCTTGGCGGTCGCCGCGCGCTGGGGCTCGGCCTTGGCGGTCTCGAGCGCGCGCAGCGTGAAGGCGACCTGGAAGGGCGACATCATGCCGCTGAACACGAGCTGCGTGTTGCACGAGAGGCCCGTGAGGATCCGCCTGTCCTTGGCCGCGATGAACCCGCCGTAGCCCGAGATCCCCTTGGCGAGGCTGCAGACCACCATGTCCACCGTCCCCGGCAGGTTCCAGTACTCCTCCAGCCCGCGTCCGGTCTGAGGCGCGCCGCCATTTTTGGTCAGCAAGCCTTGACGGTTGGAGAAGGACTGTGTGTAGCTAAGTTACCTTGCCCAGAACCCCGAAGCCGTGCGACTCGTCGACCACGATCTGGGCGCCGTACTTCCACGCGAGGTCGGCGGCGGCGGGCAGGTTGCCGACGTCGCCGTCCATGCTGTAGACGCTCTCCATGACGATGACGATCTGCGATCCCGGCGGCATCCCCGCGCGGTACTTGAGCAGCTTGCGCTCGCAGTCGGCGAAGTCGTTGTGGTTGAACTTGACCATCGTCGCTGCGGGCAGCCACGGATTCAGCCAGGGGGGACGGCGGCAGGAGGGGAGCGGGCAAGTGAGGTACCCCTGGAGAGCTGCATGCCCTCGTAGTCCGAGGCGTGGATGAGCGAGTCGTGGAGGAAGAGGTCGCCGCGGCGGAAGAAGTGCTTGAGGCCGGCGACGCAGGCCTGGTAGCCGCTCATGTAGAGGACGGCGCCCTCCATGCCGAGGAAGGCGGCGATCTCGTCCTCGAGGCGCTGGGCGAGCGGGAAGCGGTAGAACGCCGGCGTGCCCGTCGAAGAGGCGCCGATCTGCCGCGCCTGCTCGACGGCCCACTCGAAGATGCTGGGGTCGCTGAGGATCGAGTCGTAGCCGTAGCTGCTCATGTTCTGCACGCGCTCGTGCGACCCGGGCAGCGTGATCAGGCCATTCTGCTGCCTGCCGCCGCCGTTCGCCGCGAAAAGTGTAAGTCTTGTGAAGACAGACGACAGGCACAGCGGGAGCCGTGCCTGCTGCTCTTTTGCTACCGGCTTTCAAAGTCAAAGTCCTCTCAGAAAAGTAACGGAATTGGCCCGCCGTCCCTCAGGAATGTCCCATTTCGAGCGCGCGCGGCGCGGGGAGGAGCGGGGAGAGGGGGGAAGGAGCAACCCGTGGAGGGTGGTCAGCCCAGTGGGCCTGTGAATGTGTGACGGTTGGGGGGGCTGGTGTGCAAGAGAGGTGCGGCGGGGTGTTTCGGAAACTAGAAAAGACGAAAGCACACTCCCCCCATTGCACCACGCATTGACGACTAACGTGCACCCGATCTCTCCGCAGAGCAGCAGCACATACGGGGAGCGAAATGAAGAGCGGGGTGCAGGGAGGGGGTGCCTGTGACACGCACGACTCGAAGAGCTGGCGGGAGAACCAGGCCTCAATCGTGGCGTCGTTGGGGTCGATTCCGAGGACTGCAGCGACGCAGCGGGGGCCCGAGACCTCACCGCGCTCGTCGAGGGCGATGTCGTGGCGCCCCGAGAGCGCAGAGGCCGCCAGGCCGATCTTGTGGAAGCCGGCTAGCCTGCCCCAGGCGTCGTGGGCCCGCTTGAGCTCGAGCAGCTTGAGGATGGCCGGGTAGGCGACGGCTGCTGCCCCGACGCCCGTGGCTGCGATCCAGGGAAGCGACGACCAGCGCAGGCTCATGTGTTGTCTGTGATGTCAGCACGCAGTGCGAGAGTGTAGCCGGGGGGTGGGTTCTGAGAAGGTCTGTGGGATGTGATCAGTGTGGTAGTGAGGATCTGTGCGGGTACTGCAGTGGGTGGAGCACCACCGAGAGATTCTCTGGTGACGTAAGTAGAGTGGATCAATCTCTAAGAGTTTTCCTACTTTTTCCTTCCCTGGTAGGGTGCGATCAATTTTGTACAGATCGCGTTGCTCCCCGCGGCGCACTGCCACGCGTGTAACGCGGAAGCGTGCGTGGCGAAGGCGGGTGAATAGGCGCGAAGATTCAGGTTCCACCATAATGTGCATTGCCGTCCCCACAAAATACTCAGAACCGACGCGAACATCGAGAATGTGTTTGCCCGCAAGCGGCTAACGTGCCTATCGCCGCCTGTCTCCTATCAAACCCGCTGCTTGTTCTGGGTCCCGTTGCGGTTTTCTCGTCCCTTCGCCGGACTGCTCAATGCGGATTCCCTGTTGCAGTCCCCCACCCGCTGCGGGTCCGCACCCCCCGCTGTACAAAGAGGCTGGAAATGGTGCTATTAACTGTCAGGGGGTCCGTGCATGGGAGGCCCCGCGTGGGGTCTCGCGTGCCCTCTCAGAGAGTTCCGGCTGGCGTGACGATGGGCAGTGCAGTGCCCCCCGAGCTGTGCGGGCGCATCTTCTCGGCGGCCCTGCGGGCGTCGGCGATCTCCCTCTGGTCCGTGCCGCCGGCGACCTGGCTCTTGAGGTCCGCGACGCCGCTGGGCGTCATCACCAGCCCCTGCTTCGTCACCATCAGCACGATGCTCCTCAGTGTCTGTTCGCCCGCCAAGCAGCAGGGGACAACGGTGAGGAAAACCGCCTGACGGGGGTCAGCAAACGAACCTTGAGGTTCTTGTCCAACTGCCGCGACCTCTCCTCCTGCGACCTCGTCAGGCCGTTCTCGCTGCGGTGCTCGTGCTCGCCCTCCTCGGGCACCTGCGCTGTCAGCACGATCTTCTCTCCCTCATGCTGCACTGACCACGAGAGGTTCCCGTTGTCCTCTGTCGTCGCGCCGAACAGCTTCAGCGCCCCGGCGGGCGTCAGCAGCAGCGACCCTGCGCTCCCACAGTCAGCCAGTGCCGCCCCATCCGCTGCAGGGGAGGCAGGTGGGGCGTGCCCTGATCGTTGGCGCCGAGCTGCCAATCGGACTGGTGCGGCATGATGAAGGACGTGGACTTGCCGATGGTGACGATGCCCGAGGGCGTCATGATCTGCCCGGTGGTCACTCCGCCCTCGCTCGACACCTTCATGCTGCCCCCCTCTCCTGCGCGCACGGAACATGCACTGTGAGTGGCCCCATGCGCCATGCAGGACTGAGACGGACCGTCGGCGCGGAGCACAGTGTCGAGCTGCGTCTGCAGAGAGTTACAGCGCTCCTGCAGGCGCGTCTGGCCCTTCTGCATGGTCTCCCTCTCGGTCTTCCACGCCATCTCCTGCCTCCTCATCATCTCCATCTCTGCGGCAAGTCGTCAGATCAGCCCATACCCCGCAGTCCGCGGAGGAGTCCGCGAACCCTTGCTCATCTGCGAGATCTGCGCGCGGAGCTCCGACACGGTAAGGTTCAGCCTACGGATTACCTGCGAGGGCCGCTCGTGAGAACTGCTGAGAGGGAGAGCCCGCAGGGGGTGCCCGGTGCCGGTCATCACTGCTCACCTTGGCATCCATATCGCTCGAGCGCATCGCCAGCGCCCTGTGCGCGACCTCCTTCAGCTTGGGTGGGGGCTTCGGGGCCACCGCGAGTTCCTTGCCGTCCGCGCCCGTCAGCCTCTGTACGCGCGTGCCCGTTGGAGCTGGAGTCCGCGGACGGTGCTAGCGGAGAGGGGAGTCCGTACCGCTGGAGCCGCGCCGGGTTTGCGGCCCGAAACAATTTGGAAACCGCCACCGCGAACTTGGCGCCTGGGTGCATCAGAGTCGGACATCGGACGAGGGCGGCACGACAGGAGCCTGCTTGCACGATCCGCGAGGTTTCCAGCCGAGTTTGAATTATCTCTACGCCCCCCGCTGATAAAAATAGAACAGATGAAAGAAAGGGGCGATCAATTGTTGCAATAAAAAGTCCGAGCAGGCGGATTTGAACCACCGACCTAAGGATTTCTATACTGCTACAGTCCTCCGCTCTACCAACTGAGCTATGCTCGGTTTTACGGAAGGCAAATGCACTCATTACTATCCGTAGGGCGCACCTCTACCTGGGTGCGAACGTCTGCCGTGAAAATCCTCATCACTGGAACTGCACGTGTACCGCGTCTCGTGCGGTTTCGGATTCTATGCACGTGTGGGGTGAATAGTGCAGTTACCGTGTGCTATGGCTCGATTTTATCTCTCGGGACGTTCCCAGGGACGAGCTGAGTACTTGCGCAGTCCGCTCCACTGCCCGGCAAGCGGCTGAAGCTCACTCCGTTTCGGGCGAGGCGAATCGGCGAAAGTCTAACCGCCGCGCAGCTGTCGTAACGCGGGAAGGCCCCATGAAGGCGACGGGTGTTGCCATTGCAGGCGCGAGCGCGACGTGTCCGAAGCTTCTACAGACGGATTCTCCCTCGAATACAATCGCCATCCCTAAACAGGCACCGCCGAGACATTTCTGCCGCCGGGCCCGCTTCGTTCAGGGGCGTTTTCAGGCTTCCGCAAATTTCCACCCTTACCGATAGGCAGGACAAAAAGCCCTTGACAAAAGCCCAAAGCGTCACACCGGCTGAAATAACCTTGAGGGCCCGCCACTGGATGCGTGCGGTGGTGCGGACGACCGGAGGGCCCGTGGGGAGACGGTACTACGTGCTGCGGTCGTGCTCGCGCGGCTCGGACCCCACGCCCGAGCACAGCGCGCAGACGCTGAGCCGCTCGCGGCTCTACGACGAGCCCGGGCTGCGGTCGCTGCAGGAGCAGAACCTGATGCTCATCCACGAGGACGAGGCCTGCGGCACCGTCGTCTTCGTCTCCCTCGACGCCCACACGCACATCGGCGGCCTGCAGGGCGGCTTCCTCAAGACCATCAAGACGCGCACGCGCACCGCTTTCGTTCACCAGTCCGGTATGCACCACGCCAACGCGCGCCCGCCCGGCCCCGCCAAGCGGCCCCGGGCCTGGGGAGTGCGCCCCGGATAGGCGGCTGCGCGCGTGCGCGCTGCCCGGGCCGCAGATAGCGTTTTGGGCTCGTTAACCAAACCTGGCCGCAGAAATAGCTGATAACTCTGCATTCTGGGACGAGCAGCTGCTGTGGCTCACGAAGCAGCGTGCGTGGCCGCACTGCCCCCGCGCGCCGTCACGGGGGGATCGTTCTAACGCGCGCGAATCCCGCGTTTCCAGTAAAGGAGCCTGTGCTGTTCGAAGAGCGCAAGCCCAAAGTTCCAGCGAGCAGCAAGAGGCCGCGAGTGCCGGTCCCCTCAGCGGCACCCGAGGAGGAGCAGCAGCTGCGGCTGCCCCCGATGAGGATGCACCCCCCAGAGAGCGCCGACGACGCTGGTGGGTGCGCCCCAATGCCCTGATGCCCTAGTGCCCCGAAAAGCGAAAAACCTCCATTGCCTCCCCGGCCCTCCTTGTTTATGCACCAGACAACTGCCCTCTTGTCCCTCGCCAGGTCGCGCACCGAGGGACTCTGTGCTGGTCTCATCTCCGCACCCCCGCAGCAGAGAGATCGGGGGCTTCTGTGGAAAAAGCCGACAAGACGAATCACTGGCGAGCCGTGACGAACGCGGTGCAAACGCCGCGAATCCAGATGGAAGTTGCCTGAGCGGGCCGAGAGAACAACTACGCGATCCACCGAAGGCAACAGTGCCGGCGTGGCCCTTCACTCAGCGTGCTGTCGCCCACCCCCGGACTTCGTAACCACAGCGCGCATTGGCACAAGCGCCAATGGGGCGCACCATCCACAGCGTATTCAAAAGCCCGCCCTTCGTGCGTGGGCTGCGTGTTCATTTCTTGCGGGCTGCCTCGAGCGGGTGCTCCGGGGGATGCGAGTACTCGTCAAAGTGCGCCGGGTTCTTCCTGTAGCACGCCAGCCCGTACTGGCACGGCATCCTCGCATCGTCAGCCCTGCAGCTGCCGCTCGCGCCGCTGCCCTTGGCCTCCTCCTCGTCGCCGTCGATGGGCGCGTTCTGCGGTGGGCTCTGGTGCCTGGTTGGCGCTGCCGGGGCCGGGGCTGATGCTGGCGACTCGCTGTCGATCGGGGGCTCCGAGGCCATGGCAGCGAGCGCGAGTGCGTGCTCCGTGGCCAGTGCGACGAGTGCCTCCTTTTTGTCCTTGCTCGCAAACTGGACGCCGCCCGCCTTCAGGAACTCGCGGAGCTGCGGGACGGTCGCCTTGCCGACCTGTCCAGACTCGGCCGCTGCGCGCGGTGTGCGGCGTGGCGCATGTGTAGCGCGTGTCCCGCGTGTTAGGGACGACAAAACCGGGACAACAAATTGGTGCACAGACCTGCAATCCAATCGAACTCTCCAGCCTCCGCGCCCCTCCTGCGCTTCGACGGCCTCGCCCCGTCCTCTCCACCCGCCTCGTCGACCTCGGGCGAAGATCTCTTGCGCGACCCGCTCTTGCCGCCGGCGTTGTCGGGGTCGTAGCCGGCGGGGAACACCGCACGGGCCAGCTCCTCGACGGCGTCGGCGTGGCGCGCCATGCCCTCGCTGTCGGGCACCAGCAGGTCCGTGGTCGAGTCAGCCACGTCCCTGTCGAGCGCCAGGGCCTGCAGCAGCGCAAAGTGGCGCTGCAGCGAGGGATTTTCGAATTGCCTGCTGTCGAACTGAATACGCAGGCGCTTCACGACGCGCTTGGCCTTGGCGACGTCGTCCGCGGACGCTCTCTCGGCCGCGGGCAGGCGCACCGAGCGTATGTCGTCGCTGTAGGGCAGGAAGACGACGTGGAGGCCCGCTGGCGCTGAAGGCGTGCCGTCGGCGTCGTACTGCTCGCGCGCGGGCATCAGAGCGACGAGCCTGGGCACCGCGTTGTCGCGCTGCGTCATGCGGGCGATGGCGACGCGCCCGAGCTCGAGCATCTGGTCGACGAGGGCGCTGAGGGCGACGGTGCTGCCGCGCACGCCGCTCTCGTCGGGGTAGAGGAAGGCGCTGGTCTTGATGTTATGGTATGGCTTCACCGACGAGCGCGGCTTGAACCCCAGGATGCGGATGCCCTGCAGCTCGACCGCCTTGAGAGAGTCCAGCTCGCTCTTCTCAAAGACGACCCGCTCACCCCCGTAGGGGTAGGCGTACTTGATCTGGCCCTGCGCCAGCGGCGCTCCCGTGTCCTCGCAAAACCACTGCGTACATTCGAGAGCGGGAAAAACACGAGATATTCCGCAGAGCTTGATGTAAGCGACCGGTCCAGCATGGTCCATAGGCGAGGTAGCGCGCGGGGGTACAAGATGGAGAACATGCGCGGCGCCACTGCGCTTGACACTCCAAATTGGCCCCAGACAGAAAAAAAAAGAGCAGTACTGAGAAAAAGACACAAGGAAAATAAATCATAACAAAAAGAAGCTCGGCGGGCCACACGGGGAGCACGAGCCGGGGCGGACGCGACCGCCGAGTCTCCGGATGGGCGGTGTAGCTCGCGGCGCAGCGGGGGCACCGAAAAGTGCGCTGAACGCTTGATACGACTGAACGGGAAGAGAGGAAGTGCTGTTTTCTGCCAGTCAGTAAAAAGACCCAAAAACACGCACCTGCGTCGTGGATCTCAGCTGCGCGTTCGTGCGTGCGTCCAGAGTCGTGTGGCGGCCCTTATCGGCGCGCCTGATGAGCTTGTACACCCGCACGGACATCTCGTGCGGCCCCAGCGACACGAGCAAGCGGCCTAGCGACCTCTTTCTGTGCTCCCTGCGCCTGACGGCGTGCAGCAGCTCGTCGAACCTCTCTGGCGCGTCGACGACCTCGCTCTGCACGGCCTCCTCGCCGCTGGCCTCGGACGCAGCGGCGGCCGCCCGCGTGGCCTCGCCGACGAGCCTCGAGAAGAAGTGTGCGCGGCTGAACGGCGCGCCCGAGCGGCGCATGCCGAACAGCTCGATGGCGATGCCGAGCTCCGCGAGGTCCCTCGCGCGCTGCACCGACTGCGCCTGCACGCGGTCGTCGCCCGCGTTGGGGTTGTCGTCGTTGGTGAAGAGGAAGATGCGCCGGTGGCCCACTTTGACTTTGCTGCGGGCGAGTATTTAGGAGAAGAGCAGCCGCCGGGCGAAAGAGGTGGAGGGTGCGCGGTGCCTGCGGACCAGTTTGAAAACATGCTCGAGCACGTCCACAGAGCGTCGCCGAAGGGGAAGTCGGCCCGGCACGTCCCGAACGGGGGCTCTTTCGCTCCTGTGGGGGACCCACGCCCGCTGTTATTCCGGCGCGGTGGCCCCGAGGCAAAAACAGTGGGGCGCGCTCTGACCCTGCAGCTTCTCGAGCTCGAGAATGCGCGGCGCGTCGGGCACGTCGAGGTCGAACAGCACGTAGACGCCCTCAAAGTCGTTCGAGTTCTTCTTCTGCTCCTACGCAGAGTCGCCAGACCGGCTCAGACGACACGACCGCGGGGGATAGGGGGGGATGCGAGTCAATTGATGCGGGCTGTGCGCGCAACTGTTCCGTAGAGGCAGAACCCGATGAGGTCGTCGTCGCTCGAGATGATCTTGTCCTGGTACACGGCGGCCGCGGCCCGCAGCGCGCTCACGAACGGCACCTCGGCCCCGGCGGCCGACGCCTCGAACATCGCCGGGCGCGCGTCCACGAGGAACACGATGCTGTCCCTCGACGAGTAGTACTTCTGCGCGTGGCGTTTTCGACCGGGAATTCAAATTCGGTACGTCAATTCCGGATTCCCGATTTTCCGGAGGAGGAAATGGAGCGAGAGGCGGTGATACGTCAGCGTTGGCGTCGCCGTAGTCGTCGTCGTCATCGTAGGCTATCTGGTCCCAGAAGCCGCCAGAGGACTGCGGGGTGGACTGCGAGGAGCCGATCCCGCTGTAGCTCGCCGACGGCGCGGAGCCTGGCGTCGCGCGCGCCAGAGTGCGCGGCACACCACTCATATCAGCCCGAGCAACAGGATACGCAAATCTGCACAATATCATCGAGAGATTTCCCGAGATCACGTAATCACGTCACGGAATGGCGTCATACAGGAGACTCCCTGCTTCCAAGATATAGCTCGCTCAACAGCGCTTCTGGCGTTCTTATACAGCCGTTGCGGTTATGAGAACCGCAGAGGAGGCGACGAGGGCTGGTGCAGCGCGTGTGGTCCAACTGAAGCAGCTGTCTTTGCTGGACGTCTCGTCGACGCCGAACCCCAGCGACGCGGCGAACGCGCTGGCGGACGCGTACTTGGTCTTGACGGTGACGCACTCAGTCCCGTTGTCGGTCGCCGGCAGCCTGTGGGACCCGCACGCGTCGTACAGGTCCCGTGCAAGCGAGTTGCAGAGCGCAGGGCCCGCCGAGGTGTTGGCGAAGCGTGCCTGGCGCGGGCTGCACGCGGGCCCGCACGCCGCCACGATGAGCCTGTCGGTGCAGTGCTGCGACCGCGACCCGCAGCCGTCCTCCCCTCGCTCGAACCGCGCCTCGATCTGCTGCACGAACGCTGCCAGCCCCAGCGTCAGACCGCGCTGGACGGCATCCCCCGGGGCTCACTCTGGACGGCGGAGGTCTGCTGGAAGGTGGTGCAGCAGGCCTGGCGCTGGTACCAGCGGCAGTACGGAATGAATTGCTGCCGCAGGGCGCTCGGGGCGTCAGAACTGGAGGACGAAGGCTTGGGACGGACGGGGAGGGCGGGGTTGCCGCCAGAGCACAGGATCGTGGCCGCTCTCCCGAGATTGCACAGGGCGAGGGCGAAGATCAGCAGCGCGGCCTGGGCATGGGTCATCCCAAACGGACTGATTCCTTGTTTGAGATACCGCCAGCTCTGTGAATCACGCCTAAATTTAGCCGGAGGGATCCACACGCAAATCTCTCAGCAGCACAAGAGGAGCGCGCAAGACAGATGGCAGGAACGGCCAAGGCCGAGAGCTACATGCAGGTGGCTGCGAGGGTGTTCCCGACCGTCATCGATGCCGTCAAGGCGCGGATGACAGAGGCCGGCAAGGCAGAGGAGACCCCGTCGCCCGACGTGCGTGGGCCGCACACGCCCTCCCGTCCTGGCCTCACGGTGGGGGGCGACCGCGGGGGGGGGGCGCCGCACAGGTGATGGTGATGATGGCCAAGATGATCGTGGAGGAGTTCGAGAAGTGCGAGGCCGAGTTCCAGACGATCGGGATGGACACGGCAACGTTCCTGGTAAGGGGCCCCCCCTCGGGGCACCGTCTCTGCCGCCGGATCTCTGCGCCGACTGACGATTATCGACCCGCCCGGGCGCGACCCCTCCCAAGGCGTTCCCGAAGCAGCACAAGGAGGATATCGAAGCGTATATGGTGTCGCACCCCGAGCAGCGCGAGAGGCTCGCCCAGTGGCTCAACCCGTTCTGAGAAAATCTGAAAGATATTTCGGGGAAACCGGACCCCTAAGTCACTTGCTTCTGTGCGATCCCTGCCGCCATTCGTTTGTCTGTGCCGCAGAAAACAAAACCGGTGTGGCGACCGAATCTCGCGTCACGCTCAAATCATTTGAAAGAGATTCTGTGATCCGCCCATGCAGTCGTCTCCTCTCACAACCGCCGGCGTCGTCCCCCGCCTGTTCAGCACGTGCGTGTCCGGCCGCATCCTCCCCTGCGGCATCCCTCTCGCCCTTCCTCCTCCCCCACGCCGAGCGACCCGCCGGCCGCATCCACGGCTGCGCTACAAGGCGCCGGCCGGAGTTCCCCCAAGTAGCATCTATCAATTGTGTGACGCAGAGTGAAAAATCTCCCCCAGAGGGCTGTTATTTGCGGAATGACCGCGCGGCCGGCCGCTGACGCTGGCGGCGCTGGCGTGTGCAGTGCGCGCCCGTTCCACACGTACATGGTGCGGACCTGCGCCGTGGCGCTGTACACCGCGTGCCCGGCGTGCCGCGTGCTCGACGTGGCGACCGTGCAGATGCCCCACAACAACCAGCTGGTCACCTGCGTCGTCGTCGGCCTCACCACCAAGGCGCAGCCACCCGACCCCGCCGTGTACGCCGCTTCTCTGGGTCCCTCTCCCCTCTCCTGCCTGTTGGCGCCCACTCATACCCGCCCACAGCGAGCGGGTGTCAGTCGCGCACACAAACGCGAAAAGAGAACTGGTAGTGAATAACGTCGGGCTGGGAAGGATCGCGTCGACGAGGACGCCGACAGACGCCGAGTGGGAGAGCATCCGGGTGGTCGTGGAGCACCTGATCCAGCCCAAGCCCAACGCCGAGCTCTTCAGGACCGACATCGCGTGAGCCGCCGCTTTTATTCAGGCCCCCCATTCTGACAAATCAATTGATCGCCCCGCAGAACTTGCCTCAAGGCGAGGCTGCTCGAGGTCGAGAACGAGACTCCTGTGCCCGCCCTGTCCCCGATCCTGCAGAAGCTCCACGGCACTGTGCCCCCTCTCCGGCAGCCGCGGGCTCCGGAGGCTGGGAGAGGACCAGCTCCGCAGCCGGGCACCGCGCCACCGCCTCTCCCGGCTGTAGGGCTGTCGATCTACAACCCAGATAAGAAGCAGATGATCGAGAAGTTCCTGGCAGAGTCCATCAAGTACGCGCAGCTTTGCACGCCGTGGGAGGAGGAGGAGGAGGAGGAAGATGCCGAGTCGGAAGAGGACGCCGCGCTGAGGGGGCGCAAGAGAGACGCAACTGAGGCCGGACTGGACAAGCAGGGGCCCGCTGATAACTACCTGCATGTGCTGGGGGAGCAGGCCACGGACGAGCACGTTGCCCAGCTTCCGGTCAAGTGCCTCCAGGACATGACTGAGGACGACGTGGTCTCCTACATCGTGACATTCCACGGGCGTGCCGGCCAGATCCTGGAGCGGTGCTACACCGAGTTCAGAGGGAAGACGGGCAAAACTCCGCAGATTCTCTCGGGGAGGGCGTTGTCGGAGCAGCTGCCCGGGCTGGCGGACCTTGACTCCAGGGCGATTGTGGACGCGCTCACGAGCACCGCGAGGGGGCTGTCTCTCATTGACCTGCCCGAGTGCCTCTTCGAGATTATCGGGAGGTCGTTGTACTCGCTGGTGACTGCGCAGTGCAAACGGGCAGTCACCACAACGCAAAACGTCACCGGCCTGGAAGAGAGGCTGAAGGCAGTGTTCACACCATCGTAATTTCACCCCTCCGTAAGCATAACAGAGCGTCACTACGTTCGTTTACTTCCATTGAAATTGAATGTTGCAAGAGTCGTCCCTCGGCTCTGTTGGCCCGGAGATGTCAGATTGCCTGATTCTGTCATTTAGAAAACGATAAATGTAGATTCCGAAGTGGTGTAGTTGGTAACATAAGCGGCTCTCACCTGCTTGCCCCGGGTTCGATTCCCGGCTTCGGAACTTTTTGTGAGGTCAGTCCGCTTTCAAACGGGGTTGCTTTTGCAAAAGACAAGAAGATTGTCTTTTATTGAAAACGGGATTTCAGCATCCCAATACGTGCTCGAACCACATGCTCAGAGCGAACGTCAGTGTTCCGTATGTGCCGGGATCAATTGCAAACGCGTGTGTTCCAGGTTGTGGTGGTCTTCCGAAGCGCACCAGCTGCTCGTTCTCTGTGGCTACACGACGGAATGTCTCGAATTGTCCGCGCATGTCTTGAGATTCCGCTATTGGCCCGCAGTGCTCCTCAAACAGTCGACGCCGCAGGCTCGTTGCCGTGTAAGGGTCCCAGACAGACACAGAGATCTCTGTGTGGTCCCTCTCGAAGCTCAGGTCAACAATGTTGGCCGAGCCAATGGTGCACCACTCGTCGTCAATGACCATCACTTTGGAGTGGACGTGGAGCAGAGTAAATTCGGGACCCACTGCCAGGCCGGCCAGCAGGAAGTTGGGGCACGATGCCAATGCAGGCAGAGCTTCCAAGAAGGCCGAGGCATACCTCGAGTGCCCCCTAGTCGTTCGCATGACCGTCCTGTACAAGAGGTCTGCAGACCACAGCAGGTTGCCCACAATCCTCGGTCCTGTTACCATGCTAAGAGCGCGGGGATCAGACATCGATAGCCAGCGCAACGCACTTGACGAGGGATTGCACGAGTTTCGAGCTTGTGAGGGGCCTTGTTGGTACAACTGCAATCACTAGAACGCCTCTCTTGGCGGCATCTACGAGCAGGTCGAGCACCTCCTTGTGCGCGAAATGCTGGTTTTCGATGTCTGCGCCACGAACTCTGTCAGTCTCGGTGGCCACCCACAAGAGTGCACAGATTGTCTTCTTGGCAGAAGCGATTGCCAGGCGGTACTGCCTGAGGATGCTGTCCTCCCCTTCGAACGCCTGGCGTTGGCTTGTGAGGCAATGAAACGTTCAACGCGCTTGCCTCGAACGCTTGGCCCGGCACGCCAGGAGCAGGGGCACACTGCGTGTACAGCCCGGGGTGAATGCTCCTCTGGACCTGGCACCAGGCAGTGCCCTGCAACGGGTCCCGTGTGAATTGTCTGCGAAGCTCCTCGTTGGGAACACGCACCGCTGCAGGGGCGCAGACAGAGGGCCACGGCAGAGGGCCCGCGACAGCGGGGCTGGGGAACATCAAGGCCTCGTCCGCGACGCTGTTCCACCGCTGCACGAACGAGTGGCAGACGTCCGTGGCTGCGGGGCCCCGCAGCTCCGCGTAGACGTCGTGCATCCCACCGCGTGCGTGCAGCTGGTCCGTGCACCACGCGTCCCCGGGCACCATCCCGCCCGTCAGCACGCACTCGGCCGCCCCGCACCCGCCGTCGACGAGCCACGTCTTCTCGTGGTGGCAGTGGCGCGGGTCCGGCGACGCGTCCCACCTCATCTTGAGGCCCTCGTACCCGCGAGACCGCAGCCACTCGACGTCCTCTGCGGTCCCGCGGAACGAGTTGTGGAACAGAGCGCTGGCCCCGGGGGCGGGGCGCCAGAACAGGAGGCGGACGTCGATGCCCGAGCGGGCGCGCGAGGCGAGCAGGTCGAGCCAGGGCGTGCCGGGGACGATGTTCCACGACATGTGGGCGAACGAGACGGCGACCCAGACGGAGCGCGTGGCGCCCAGCACGCGCTCGTGGACGCGGCCAAAGGCCTCGTGGCCGTCGATCAGCGGCGTCACGCTGTTGCCCCCGCGCGGCGGGTACGCGCACTCGCTGGGAAACGGCACTGGGGACGGCGTGAGCGTCGTCTCGGGAGCAGCAGTCATTTGAACGCCGGCGTGTGTTGTATTCAGAGAAATAGCCCGTAGATACGAGTATCGGAATGGGGCTGGTCAGGGCAATTGACTGTGCATTTTTTTTCACTGTTGTCACGCGGGGCGGGGAGGCGGAGGGAGCTCAACAGTAGGCGGGGGTTCCGTCGGGCAGGGCCCACTCCTCCTTGCACGAGCAGTGGTTGATCGTGCACCTGGCGGCGGGCGCCCTGGGGCACGTGTGCCTGCAGAGCGTCTCCTCGTCGGGGCAGATCCTCATGCAGTCGACCCTGTGGCAGACGGCAGGCCTGCCGGTGGGCTGTATCCACCTGTCCTTGCAGCTGCAGTGGTTCGGCACGCACGTGGCCAGCGGCGCGTCGGGGCACGTGTGGCTGGGAGCGCAGAGGTCCTCCTCGTGGGGGCAGAGCATCATGCAGTCGATGATGGCGCACTGCGGGACGGGAGTGTTGTCCGAGGGGACGGTCCACACCTCGGAGCACGAGCAGTGGTTGACGCGGCAAACAGCGCCCGGGGCTGCGTCGCACTTGCCCTGGCACAGCTCGCGCTCGTTGGGGCAGATCCTCATGCAGTCGATGATGATGCAGGACTCGTTCCAGGCGAGGCCGTTGGGCAGCGTCCACTCCTCGGTGCACGAGCAGTGGTTGATCCGGCAGCGCGCGCCAGGGGCGGCGGCGCAAGGCGTCCTGCACAGCTCGTGCTCGTTCGGGCAGTACCTCGCACAGTCCGCAGGGAAGGCCGCTGCCTACGGTTCGCGGGTGGGTGAGCAACAGCCAGCAGCAGCACTCGGCTTGATGGGGCTACTTACGATCGAGACTACGACGGCGAAGACCAGGGCGGCGCGCATGTCTGTTTCTCTCGGTTGGTGTTACTTCCCCTCGTTGGTTATCGGTAAAGAGTGGGCCCCTGTACTTCTCGAGTTTTGTGCACCGGAATGCGCGCTCGTGACGCAATGATCCCGCATCCCGCAGCCAACCACACAGGAAATTCCGTGCGTTGCGTAATACCGTGTGACGTGTCTGAAAAGCTGCCCGCATTCCCGCAGCGGCCGCGAGACCCGCGAGTCATAACCGCCCACAGCCGAGGTACAAGGCAGAACAGCACCAGCGAGGTTGTGTTGGTTTGGTGGCCTTGAAAGATGGGTCTATTTGTATTGAGCTGCTGCTGTTCCATTGCGCAGTTGTCCCTTTCACACAAAGCGACTGGGGAGAAGTGAGGCGAGACCCGCCAAAAGCAAACGTGAAGCCTGGTGTGGGTGAGTGCGGCCGCTCGCCATCACCCAAGCTCACTTGTACTCGGCCGTGAGCTTGTTGCACATGGCGACGAGCTCGTCGATGGTCATCTTGCCGAGCGGGTCCTTGGCGTCGCGCACGCGGACGTTGACCGTGTTGGTGTCGGCCTCCTCCTGCCCGACGACGACGATGTAGTTGTACTGGGCGATCTGGGCCTCGCGGACCTTCTTCTGCAGCTGGCGGTCGCTGTCGTCGACGTCGACGTAGAAGTTGCAGTCGTGCAGGCGCGCCTGGACCTTGTTGGCGTACTCGACAAACTTCTCGCTGACGGGCACGATGCAGACCTGGCGGGGCGAGATCCAGAACGGCCACTTGCCCGCCGTGTGCTCGATGAGGATCGCGAGGAAGCGCTCGATCGAGCCGAAGACGGCGCGGTGGATCATGACGGGGGTCTCGGGCTTGGCGCCGTTGGCGCTCATGTACGAGAGCTCGAAGCGCTGCGGCAGCTGGAAGTCGAGCTGGATCGTGGCGCACTGGTGGAAGCGCTTGAGGGCGTCCTGGATCTGGATGTCGATCTTGGGCCCGTAGAAGGCGCCGTCGCCGGCGTTGAGCTGCCACGGGATGTTGAGCCTCTCGAGCGTCGTCTTGAGCTGGCTCTCGGCGCTCTCCCACGTGGCGAGCTCGCCCATGTGGTCCTCGGGCATCGTCGACAGCCACAGGCGGAAGTTGAACCCGAAGATGCCGTACGTGTGCTGGATCAGCTTGAGCACGCCCTCGACCTCCTGCTGGATCTGGTCCTGGCGGCAGAAGATGTGCGAGTCGTCCTGCTGGAACCTCCGCACGCGCGTCAGCCCGTGCAGCGCGCCGCTCAGCTCGTTGCGGTGCAGCACGCCGAACTCGGCCAGGCGCAGCGGCAGCTCGCGGTACGAGCGCGCGCGGTGCGCGAACATGAGGCAGTGGCCGGGGCAGTTCATGGGCTTGAGCCCCCACTCCTGCTCCTCGCACTTGAACGTGAACATGTTCTTCTGGTAGTGCGACCAGTGGCCCGAGGTCTCCCACAGCTTCTTCTGGTAGATGTTGGGGCCCATGACCTCCTCGTACCCCCTCTTGTGGTACTCGTTCTGGAAAATGATGTCATTAGATCCGTGAACACGTCCGCTGACGTGATGCGATGTGATGGGGAGCCCGGGGGTGACGTGCCTTCATGAAGTCGACGAGCTTGTTGTAGATGCGGTAGCCGTGGGGCAGGAAGAAGCACGAGCCAGGGCTGACGTCGTGGAAGAAGAAGAGGTCCTGGTCCTGGCCGATCTTGCGGTGGTCGCGCTTGGCGGCCTCCTCGAGCATCGTCTCCCACTCCTTGAGCTGCTGCTTGTTGGGGAACGCCAGCGCGTGGACCCTCTGCATGAGGTCGCTGTTCTTGTCGCCGTTGAGGTACACCGACGAGACCGACGTCACCTTGAACGCCTTGATCGCCGCCGTGTTGGAGACGTGCGGGCCGCGGCAGAGGTCCACCAGGGGGCCGCAGCGGTAGACCGTGATGCGCTCGCCCTCGGGCACCTTCTCGACGAGCGTCATCTTGTGCTTGTTGTACGCAAACAGCTCGCGCGCCTCCTCGCGCGTCACCTCGATGCGCTGGAACGGCGCCGCCTCCTTGCACGCCGCCAGGCACAGCTTCGTCAGCTCCGCCAGCTCGCTGCCCGACACCTGACTGCACCGTCCCCACAAAAAGTCAGCTCAATCTCTTCGTCTCTTCATCTCTTGCGACTTTTCCCCCTCGGCCGTTCCCCACACCGCAGGTGGGCCTCCCCCAGGGTACAGTTTTCAGCCCAAAAATAGAGAAAACAAAGACTTGATTGTCGAACATGCATGCTTTTCTTTTCCGCATCGGTGTGTTGCGTCACGCTGATATTCGCGCACGTCATCAGTTCAAAATTGCCAATAAACCACAAGACGTGTGCCTAGCCCTCACTCACGACGCCAGCGAACCTTCCGAAGGAGGAGGGGCACGGGTGTGTGTGGAAGGAAGAGGGGAGGGAGTTGCTGCGTACCGGTCGCCGGGGAGCTGGCCGTCGTACCAGAAGTCCGTCTCGGTCGGGGGCCCGCAGTCGAGCATCGCGTGGTACTTCCTCTCGAGCGCCTGCCCGAGGATGTGCGCCGAGCTGTGCCAGAAGACCTCACGGCCGGCCTCGCTGTCGAAGGGCAGCAGCTCGACCTCGGCGTCGGCCTCGAGCGGGCGCGTGAGGTCCCACGCGTGGCCGTTGACGCGGGCGGCGACGGCCGAGTCGGCGCGCTCCTTGAGGCTCTCGATCGAGCGCGCAACGCTGATCGGGGTCGACTCCCACGCCTTGCCCTCGGCGATGACGCCGTGGATGCGGACCTTGATCGCCGCGTGCTCGCGGGCTGCGCGCGCGGCGCGGTGCGTTTTAGGGGCCCAATTGAATTTATGATCATAATCGTTTGGGCGAACCAGCGAGCTCGGCCTGCGCCTTGGCGTAAAGACGGTCAAAGGCAGCGGTACGGGCCTCCCAGAACGGGGCGGGGGGGAGGGCCTGGTGCTTGTGCTGCTGCTGCTGCTGCTCTGCCTCGGGCTTCGCTGGCTCTGCCATCTTTGGTGTCTTAAGACAAAACAAAAAGAAAGAGACCTACGTCAGGATATATTTATCCACGCAGAATCGCGCGAGAAAGCGGCGTCAACGGAATCGAATCTGCCTGCTCTGGGAAGGGGTGCACTACTTTGCCACAATTGGTCTGGCATGCAGCTGCCACAACGCCTCGCGGCCTGTCGGCGCCGAAGAGACAAAGGGGGGGTATGTTAATGTCTCGTGTTGGTGCTCCAACCACTCTGCGAAGCGTGCGAAGGGGGTGTGTGTCGGCTCTCAATCACTTCCTGCGGAGCGGGTGGGAGGGAATGGAGACAGACACTGGTCAGTTGCCTGGGGAAATGACTTACTACTCCTGCCACACCACAGGGAAGGGAGGGGGAGGCGGCAAGTGCGGGCAGAGGTGTGCACTCACTGAGATTTGACGACGTCGATGAGTTGCACGATGAACTCGTGCACCAGCCCCGGCTTGGCGCGCTCGGCGTTGTCGAACCCGTTCTTGAGCGCCGACAGGTTCTGCACAAACTCCTCCTCCGTGTTGGTCTGCAGCAGCTTGCCCAGCGCGGGGTACACGATGTTCTTCAGCGCCGACGCCCCCTTCTGCGCGGGCGTCTGCGCCGTCGCGGGCCCTCTGGGCGCGGCAGCGGCCGCCGGCGTCGACGACTGGGCCGCGCTGAACGCGCTGACGGCGGCGGCCGGGGAGAGCGCGGCCGGCGGCGGCGGGGGAGAGGCGACGGGCGCCCTCTCCACCGGCGGGCGTGGCCGGTTCTGCCACTTGGAGATGAGCTCGAGCAGTGACGAGGGCTTCTTGGCGCTCTTGACAAACTTGTGCTTGAGCAGTGCCTTGGCAGTGGGCCTCTGCCGAGCCGCGGGCGTGTCAGCAGCAGGTAGGGTGGCGGGCAGGGGCAAAGGGTGGTGTGAGGGGGAAGAGGGCACCTTCTCAGGCTCCTTCTGGAGGCACTCGGCGACAAACTCGCGGAGGTGTTTGCTGTACTTGGGCTCGAGCTCTGGCGGGGGGTTCTTGGGGATCAGAAACAGCGCCTTCATCGCGTGCAGTTCCGCGTACGGCGGCTCGCCGCGTGCCATCTCAATCGCAGTAATGCCCAGCGACCAGATGTCCGCCTTGGTGTCGTGTCCAGTCTGGTTGATCACCTGCACGGGGGGAGAAACGCGGATAACCGCAAGCAGGGGGAGAGGAAGAGTTTCAGAAACGAATGAGAGCCGGGTTCGAGTTCAGAATTCCAGGCAGCAAAAGATGGTGCGAGATCCGGGGGGCAGACCTCAGGGGCCATCCAGTACGGAGTCCCGACGAACGTCATACGCTTGGCGCTGCCGCTGAGCTGGCCCGAGACGCCAAAGTCGCCGAGCTTGACGTCGCCCTGCGAGGAGAGCATGATGTTGGCGGCCTTGATGTCCCTGTGTATGCGGCCGTCCTCGTGCAGGTACTCGAGCGCCTTGAGCGTGTCGCGCAGCAGCGAGGCGATGATGCCGTCCTCGAGCGTGCCGCTGCTCATCTTCATGATGTCGTACACGCTGCCGCCGCCGTAGAACTCCATGACGATCCAGAGCTCGGGCCCCGCGAGGTACGACCCGAAGTAGCGCGTGAGGTGCGGGCACGCCGAGACCTGCGAGAGCACGGCGACCTCCTTCTGGATGTCCTCGATCTCGTCCTCGGCCTCCTCCAGGTCGATCACCTTGATCGCCACCTCCTCGCCCGTCCTCCGGTTCAGCCCCTTGTACACCGCGCCGAAGTTGCCGCGCCCGATCAGGTCGCCCTTCTCGAAGTCGTCTATCGTCATGCTGGGCTGCGCCTGCACAGTGCCCCCGTGCGCGGGTTGGGGGTGGCGCGTGTGTGTGTCTCGTGAGCGGGTGATTGATTTTTCAAAACCCCGCAGAAAACAGCAGCACTGCGGGCGCGGGCGCTGGGGCGCCACGACGGCTCACCATTTTAGGCACGCGGCGTCGTATGGGACGGCTGGATCAGCGCCGTAACGCGTGAGGGAACGCGCGCAGGGCCCCCCGCTTTGACAAGAGAGAAACTTGAAGAAAAGATACTTCACACAGATTACCTCCCCCAGAGGAGGAAAAATCAGCAGAGACCAGATATTCGGCCCCTGTTGTGTGCACCTCACGCCAGCGCGTTGCGGGGAAGCTCCGTGCGACACGTTCGACAAATGGAGGTCCCTCCCGAGGTCAAAGAGATCATGACCTTCAAGGAGCAGGTCTGCTCGCTCCCTCCCCCTCGCCTTGCTTATTGGCTTCTCTGTGCTGCTTGGCGGCAGCGTTGCCCTGCCGTCCCTGCAGCTCTCCGTGGCCTCACACCGCACGCGTGTGTGCTCCCCCCACAGCTCATCCAGAAGCTCAACGAGCTGTTCAACAACAAGAACTTCGCGGTTGCGTGATCTCCTTTTTTTTTGCCGGTTATTGCGCATTTCGACTAAAATAGCGGTGTTGGCCCTCCCAAAGGTCCTCGATGACGTCCTCTCTGCGGACAGCGTCAACCGCGGGCCGCTGGGGCAGACCTGCGGCGTGATGGAGTTCAAGAGCCTCTTCTGCCAGCCGCTTTTCAGCGGGTTCCCAGATCTACAGTTCGTTGTCAACGAGGTTATCGAAGGTCGGGCGTCCCAGCCAGCCAAACCCAGCCAAACCTGTCTGCACACGCCGGGACTAACGGTGCAGCAGAGATGCCCACGATCGTCACGAGATGGACGTTCAGCGGGACGCACGCGGGGGAGTTCCGCGGGTACCCTCCGACCAACAAGAAGGTCTCGTGGAGCGGCATCTGCATACACCGCATCAACGAGCACGGCAGAGTCTACGGTGCGCGCGATCTCACGCCAACGTAGCAGCCCTCGGGCACTGACAGCAGCGCCAACAGAGATGCACTACTTCTTTGACTCCAGGCTTCTGTACAACCAGCTGAGCAACGTGCCCGCGAGCAAGTAACACAACGCTCTCCTCTGAACTGATCGGGACTGTTGATGACGGAGATTCCTTTTTCTGAACGACAAGCCTTTGCTCTCCTCTGGCTCCAGATATACACTGATATCACTGCCATTTGGTATTAGGGGAGATACGCGTATCTAGCGCCCGTGATGTCATTTCCGATGACAAGGCGTAGATTTTTTTGTTCTGTGGCCGCAATACCGGCGTGTTGCGCGTGTTGTGTGTTGCGATCAGTGTCTAAATAACCTCGTCCACATGAACAAGTACAAGGTTGTCGTCGTTCTGGCGGCCCTCGCGCTCTTCTCCCGTGAGTCCTATGCGGCGCTCCCCTTTGCGCTCGGAGGGAGGAGGCGGCGTCTCAGAGTTGCCTGCTGCGTCCCCGTGCAGTGCCGTTTGTTGCGGCTGAGGAGTCGGCGCCGGGCGTCGAGAAGTTCGGCTTCCAGGCCGAGGTCCAGCGCCTCATGAAGCTCATCATCAACTCGCTGTACTCGAACAAGGACATCTTCCTCCGCGAGCTCATCTCCGTGAGTCCGACCCAGTCGACGCGTCAGCCTGCCAAACCAAACTCACTTTTGCGCTTCCCTCTCTCCCCCCCGCAGAACGGCTCTGACGTGCGCCCCGCCCTCTTGTGGCCTCTTGGCCCGCTGATTGGACCCCAGTCCCCTCCTGCCCGTGCTCCCGAAGACCTCACCGTACTACTTTATTGGCACAGGCCCTGGACAAGATCAGGTTCCTGGCTCTGAGCAACGCGGGGCTTCTTGGCACTGGCGACGAGGCCAAGCTCGAGCTCAAGGCAACTGATCCCACTCCACCCCCCAACAAGCCAGCCAGGCCCCAGGCCCCATCCCCTCTAACGCCGTATGCCACCTTGCCAACAGATCAAGGCTGACCCCGAGGCCGGCACGCTGACGATCCGCGACCGCGGCATCGGCATGACCAAGGCGGATCTCATCAAGAACCTCGGCACCATCGCACACTCGGGGACCGTCGGTGAGCAAAAGCACCCGTGACAACCCTCGGAAATCGATTCTCACGTGGCCCCCTTCTACAACGACAGAGTTCCTGAAGAGCCACGAGGCCGCCGGGCAGGAGCCCAAGACGGGGTCTGACCTGATCGGCCAGTTCGGTGTCGGCTTCTACAGCGCCTTCCTCGTCGCGGACCGCGTGACGGTGCGCAGCAAGAGCACCGAGGACGACCAGTACATCTGGGAGAGCGACGCCAACGGCGAGTTCACCGTCCGCAAGGACGAGTCTGGCGACAGCCTCGGCCGCGGCACCGAGATTACGCTGCACCTCAAGCCCTCGGAGAAGGCACGTCCCCCGAGCGCAGAGCACTCCCAGCCCTTCCCAGCATCAGATTGCTGCCAACGTCACGAAGACAATATTCTGCTCCGGAGTATCTAACGGGGAGTATCAACGCACAGGACCGCTACACGAGCATTGCCATCCTGAAGGAGATCGCGACTAAGTACTCTGAGTTCATCAACTTCCCCATCTACGTGTGGGCGTCGCACGAGGAGACGGTCCCCGCCCCCGAGGAGCCCAAGGAGGAGGAGGAGAAGGTGACGCTGGACGAGAAGAAGGACGAGGAGAAGAAGGAGGGCGAGGAGGCCGAGAAGAAGGAGGACGAGGACGAGACTGAGGAGCACGAGGAGGCCGAGGGCCCCAAGAAGACGATCCAGCAGACGGTGTGGGGCTGGGAGGTCGTCAACAGCGTCAAGCCCATCTGGCTGCGCTCGCCCAAGACCATCAGCGACGAGGAGTACAACGCGTTCTACAAGACCATCTCGCACGACGGCGGCGAGCCCCTGACGCGCATCCACTTCACCGCCGAGGGCGACCACGAGTTCCGCGCGCTGCTCTACATCCCCAAGTTCGCGCCCCAGAACCTGTTCGACTCGGCACCCAAGTCGCACGAGAACAACGTTCGCCTGTACGTGCGCCGCGTGTTCGTGACGGGCACGTACGACGTGATGCCGCCGTACCTCGGGTTCGTGCGCGGCGTCGTCGACTCCGACGACCTGCCGCTCAACGTCGGCCGCGAGCACCTGCAGGAGAGCAAGACACTCGACTCGATCAAGACGAAGCTCGTGCGCAAGTCGGTGCAGATGATCCAGGAGCTGTTCAAGAACGACACGGACCGCACGGGCAGGTACAAGGAGTTCTGGGAGCAGTACGCCGTCGCCGTCAAGTACGGCATCATCGAGGACGACCACAACCGCGACAGGCTCTCCAAGGTCGCGCTGTTCCACACGACCGCGTTTGCCGACGGCAACTACACGTCGCTCGACGAGTACGTGTCGAGGATGAAGGACTCGCAGGTCGGCATCTACTACCTCGCCGGCGAGTCGTACGACTCTGTCCGCGCCTCGCCCCTGCTCGAGCGCCTCACCCGCAACGGCTTCGAGGTACGCCGTCTCTTGCTCTCTCCCCCGAGACGCACAGTTGATTCGGGCGTGCTGACACCGAGCCAACACAGGTCTTGCTGATGCACGACGCGGCCGACGAGTGGGTGGCGACGAAGCTGGGCAAGTACGCCGGGAAGCAGCTGATCAACATCGCCGTCGACGGCATCAAGCTCGACGCGGTCGACGACGCCAAGGCCAAGGCGGCCGCGGAGCGCATCCAGAAGCTGTGCGACTGGCTCAAGACGACGCTGGCGTCGTACGGCGTCATGAAGGTCTCTGCCTCGAACAAGCTGACGAGGACGCCGGCCGCGGTCGTCTCGCCGCAGTGGGGCCCCAGCGCCAACATGCAGCGCGTGCTGCGCGCCCACGGCAGGGGCAGCCCGATGGGCAGCAGCAAGATCCTCGAGCTCAACCCGGGCCACCCGATCGTCACGGAGCTGCAGCGCCGCGTCGAGCAGGACGAGAAGGACGAGGCCAACGTGGGCACCGCCAAGGCTCTGTACTGGACGGCCATGGTCAGCAGCGGCTTCCCCATCGACAAGGACTCGAACGAGTTCTCGACCGAGATCAACGCCCTGCTCGCCCGCAGCCTCGGCGTCGACCCCAACAAGGTTGAGGACGTGCCGCTGGAGAAGGACGAGGCCCCCCAGTCGGGAGAGGCCAAGCCCGCTGAGGGTGAGGAGGCCCCCAAGAGCGAGGAGCCCCGAGTCGAGCTTTGATGATCGTTCGTTTCCCACGCACAGGTGCCAAGCCAAGAACAAAAACACACGTACGTGAGTCAAGACCGAGCCCCACGCGGTGGGTGGGATGGGTGCTGTTGAGCAGGGCTGGGGGGAGGTCCCCCCCTGTGATCGTCCGTACCGCCGGTTGTAGAATCAGCCGCCCGGCCGAGGTGCTTTGCGACCCGAGACTTTTCCTTGCACGCCTTGGCCGATAGCGGAGATGCTGCCCTCTTCAGAAAAGCCAAGATACCAGCATTGGGCAGAGAGAAGGGTCCAAACGGTGCGATGCCCTGTCGACACGATGCATGTAGAATTTGTCACCGGGTCCGAGACCGGATCCGGAACTAGACGAGCGGTGTAGAAGCTTCCAAAAAGACCCGGTTTTCTCATTTTCCAGCCCCCATTCTGAGGCCCCCCACCGGGCCCGAAGACACCCTTTGGTGCGCCGCTGCTCGCCCCGGCCCGGGGCGCGGGGATCGCCCACCGAGGAACTCGAGTTCAAGTTCACTCGTGGCGAGGACATTGTGCGGCACTACCGCGGACGACGGGATTTTCGGATAAAATCACACAGAAAATTGTAAAGTGGCAGATGGGGGACGTTCCTCGCCCGACGCTGCTCGTGTCCACCTCGAGCATCTACCGCACCATCCCGTTCCAGGTGACCCGCACCGCGTCCCCCGGCGCCCCCCGTCCTTCCGCGTCGCGACACTCGTTGAACGCCCAACCCGCGCGCGTGGGATACGGGGGCTAAAGCGTGCGCGCGAGGGGGGTGGGGCAATCCGCACACAAACGCCACCGAAATATTTCCATCGCTCCAAAAATACTTCTATGCACTTCAGTGATCACGACCTGGCCTCACGTACATATTAACCCCCCGCCTTCCATGCCCGCAGCTGATATTCGTGGCCCCCGTCGCGTGGATCGAGAGGCACGGGGTCAGCGTGAGCGACATCAGGGAGGCCGGCATGCGCGCCACCGTCCACCACAGGGACACCGAGGACAGCCCCCGTGCGCAGCCAGCCGCCGGAAACCCGTTCCGTCGGGTTTTCCGCTTTTTCCTCACGCCTTTTCAACTTTTTTCAATGCGGGATAAATGGCATTTTGGCTCACGCGCGGCGCCCCGCACGCAGCGCTCGAGCCGTGCCAGCGCTGCTGCGCGGAGAAGGGCACGCCCAACGTCTTCGTCAGCGGCGAGATGGCCGAGAACCCCCCGACGACCCCGTTCGAGCGCACGTTCGTCTTCTACCGCTGCGTGAGGTACAAAACCCCGGCAATATCCCCCCGGGCCAACAATGCCCATTTCCTGACCCGGGACGTCACATTGACACGTCCGCGGCGGCGGGGGGCACAAAGGACAATGTCTCTGTAATTGTCCTCTTTCTCACCCGCTATTCTCTCGATCCCCCCCCCCTTCTCCTCGGGCAGCAACTGCAACTCGTCGCGGCTGCACCTGGGGGGCCGCGTGCACATCGTGTTCAGCGTCTACGTCAACGGGACGCTGGCCGGGCGCGCTGCGACGGAGCCGCTGCTGCTGCAGTCCAAGACGGGCATGCGCGCGCAGAAGAAGCAGCGCGAGCGCCAGATGGCCGCCGCCGCGGCGACCGCGGCCTCGAGCAGCAGCCTCGACGAGCAGAGCCCGCCGTCGCAGGCGCTGCCCGACAGCACGCGGCTGGGCAGCGCGTCGCCCCCGCAGGCGGTGCTCGTGCCGGCCGTCAGGATCGGCAGCAAGGCGTCGGCGTTCCACGTGTACCCGTCGCCCCCGATGTACGCCAGCGCGGGGCCCCTCGACGGCGCGGGCGGCGTCGTCCTGGCCCAGGTCGCGAGGATGCCGGTGGGCGGGCTGCCGTTCATCTGAGGGGGCGCGCGCGCGCGCGGGGGTCGCGGTGCAGAGGACAAACTGCGAAGTACGCTTTGTGCACAATTTGACACATATACAATTGCTTTTTCGGTGTTCGTTTCCGAGTTTCCTGTTTGCCCTCCGAGCTTTGCGGAAACGCACGTGTATTCCCCCGCATTTCTTCCATCCGAAACGCGATTACAACCGGCGACGGAGACGATGCGAGCCGTGCATCCGGGCGCTTGCAAACGGTCGTCTCTTCATCATCACTCCTACGAAGGGGAGCTTGCCATTGCTCGCAGCGCTGCCCGCGGGAGATGGGGGAAGGCAGGATCATCATGGTCGCCAACAGGCTGCCCGTCTCGGCGCACTGCGGCCCCGGGGGCGTCACGTTCGCGCGGAGCAACGGAGGGCTAGTCTCGGGGCTCTCGTCTGTGCGCTGCTGCGACGTGCTGTGGGTCGGCTGGCCCGGCCCCGTCGCGGACCACGACCTCCAGCGCGCGCGCGAGTTCCTCCGGGCTCAGGGCCTGCACCCCGTGTTCCTCCCCCAGGACCTCAGCGAGAAGTTCTACGAGGGTCCGCCTTCCTCTCTCGTTTGCCACGTATTCCCCTCACAAGCCCCCCATTCCCCGCAGGGTACTGCAACGGGGCCCTCTGGCCCATGTTCCACTCGATGTCGTCGTTCTCCAAGTGCGCTGCTACGCTCCGTGCGAACAATGAAGTCTGAGCTGCTGCGACCGCGCAACAGGTCGCTCGACGAGGAGTACGCTGCGTTCCTGGAGGTGACGAGGCTCTTCGCGAGGGAGATCGTCAGGCTGTACCGCCCCGGGGACACGATCTGGATCCACGACTACCACCTGCTCGTACGCCGGCGCCTCTCACCACCCCCGCCTGCGCTCACGACCGCAACCGTCCGCAGATGCTGCCCAGGGAGCTCAGGAGGCTGCTCGGCGGCGAGGTTCGGATGGCCTTCTTCCTGCACATACCGTTCCCGCACGTCGACGTGCTGCGCCTGCTGCCCAACCACGTGGCCCTCGTCGAGAGCCTGCTGCAGGTCGACTTGCTGGGGCTCCACACGCCCGAGTACGTCTCCAACTTCATCGGCTGCGCCAGCCGCCTGCACGGCGTCTGCTTCGTCCTCGGCCGCGCTCTCGTCCCCGCCCCCGCACCGAAGCACGGCCACCTCATCCAGGTGCCCTCCCTCCGAAGCCCGTCGCCAGCCGGTGCACTCTGCTGATCTCGAGCTCCAGGTGTCGGCCTTCCCCATGGGTATCGACTTTGCGAGATGGAGGATGGTGGCCGAGTCGAGCAAGTGCGCGCAGGCGGTGCGGCAGCTGAGGGCCCGCCTGAACGTCGAGAAGGTCGTGTTCAGCGTCTCGCGGCTGGACTACACCAAGGGGCTGCCCGAGGCTCTGCGGGCAGTCCGCGCGTTCCTCCAGGAGTCGCCCGGGTGGGCCTCGAGGGTAGCCTTCGTCTTCGTCGTCGTGCCCTCGCGCACGGGCGTCGACAGGTACGCGGAGCTGAAGTGCGAGGTGGATAAGCTCGTCGGCGAGATCAACGGCGAGTTCTCCACGCCCGCGTGGACCCCCGTCGTTTACATGTACCGCTCCCTGCCCGTGGACGACCTCGCGGTGCTCTACGCGGCCTCGGACGTGGGCCTCATCATCCCCCTGCGCGACGGCATGAACCTGTGCGCCAAGGAGTACGTCGCGGTCCACGCCGAGGGCCCCGGCGTGCTTATCCTGAGCGACCTCGCCGGCGCCGCCAAGGAGCTGATAGAGGCCGTCGTCGTCAACCCGAACAGCATCGACAGCGTCATCGGAGGCCTGCGCAGCGCGTTCGCGATGCCCGCAGCTGAGCAGGTGGAGCGCAACAGGAAGATGGCCTTCAGGCTCGCGAGCTCGGACGTGGGCTCGTGGACGGCCTCGATCTTCAAGTCGCTTGCGGATGCCAAGGAAATGCAGAAGCGCCTCGAGGTATGCGAGATGGATGACGAGGGCCGGCGCGCCCTCGTGTCCGACTTCATATCCGCCAAAAACCGCCTGGTCGTCCTCGACTACGACGGCACGCTGGTCCCGTTTGTCAACAACCCCGCCGACGCCAAGCCCGACGAGGACCTCCTGGTGCTCCTCTCGGACCTCGCGCACGTCCCGCGCACGACCGTCCTGGTGCTCTCTGGCCGCGACAGGCACACGCTGGGCGAGTGGCTCGGACACCTCCCCATCGACCTGGCGGCCGAGCACGGGTCGTGGTCGTGGACGCGCAACCGCGGGAGGTGGGAGAAGAACGTCAAGGTGTTCTGCGACGACAAGTGGAAGCAGGGCGTGCGCCCCGAGATGGAGGCCGCGGCGCGGATGCTCCCCGGGTCGATGATTGAGGAGAAGGAGTTCTCGCTCGTCTTCCACTACCGTGCGAGCTACAGCGCGTTCCACGCCGTCGAGAGGCAGAAGGTCTACGAGGCCGTGATGGCGCTCAAGTCCAACATCACCTCCAACACCGCGGGGCTCCCCGTCCGCGTCCTCGACGCCAAGGAGGTGCGCCCAGCTCGCACCAAGTGTTCGCTTACGCGTTGCTTGTTTTCTGAAGGCACTGGAGGTGAAGACCATCGGGTCGAGCAAAGGCGACTTCTTCGTGGCGTACATCAACGATCTCTCCCCTGCCCCCGACTTCATTCTCACAATGGGTGAGCCTTCTGACCAAGCGCCATCCACTATCGTATTCACGGCAACATACAGGGGACGATCAGACAGACGAGGACATGTTCGAGGCGCAGACGCACGGGCACAGCGTCAGGGTTGGGCTGTTCCCTTCGAGGGCCAGGCGCAACGTGCTCGATCACGAGGAGGCGCGCGCGTTGCTGTCGCTCATCCTCGCGGGAACTTCCAACGGCTCCCACCCCATCGCCCGCTTCAGCTTCTCGATCTAGTTGACTGCAGTGAATGCACAGGGAGTGCTTCATTTGGCTTTATGGATGTGTATGGCGTGACAAACACTCTGTATGTGTCAAGTGTAGTTCTGCTGCTTGCGTGTCCTCACGTCGAGCCTGTCTGATGCTCCATTCACCAGAAGATTCTCTGTCGAGTCATCTATCATCTGGGGAAAGGACGGGGGCTGACGAATCTGGGGATGCGAATTTCCCAAAGAAGCTGACTGTTTATTCCTTATGCACACGGTATGACCCAATTCCTTGCTCCGGAATCAGCTCTCCCAAACTGGGTCATGGCTTCCATGGATGCCCTCCATGGCACTTGCGGAGCGTCATCAGGTTCCACCCCGGCGAGTGCGGTGGGCGGGTTGTTCCTCAGCACGTCTAGCAGTCGCTGTCCCCACACAATAGTGGTAGCGGGGTCCTCTTGCATCCTCGTCTCCACTCCGAACGACCCGTCCGCACAGCAAGTAACGCTGACGCGATTGTGCAGTGAGATAAAGGGCTGCAGTCCAAGAGAGCCCGACAGTGGCTGCAGCAGAGTTGAGTATGAGTGCTGACATAAGTGAGATGGGATTGTACTCGAGAGGAGAGTCTGGCGCTGCAACTGCCGCCATCACGCTGAAATACATGTGGCCACAGCCAATCAGTTCTGCAATGGCCTGTGACCGAGACACACACGCCGTCGGGGGCAGTGAGGAGGAGGAAAGCTGCCATTAACTTGGCAACGAGGTCGTCCATGTTCTCCACAACGATGTCGAGCGGCACATGGAACATGACCTCCGTGCTGCCTCTGGGACCTGCCTGGGAACCATCCCCCAGTTGCAAAGTGGGAACATTATAAGAGGTCGGACAGAGAGGGAGAACGGTGAGTGCTGAGTGCGAACCAATGCAAAGCCGTACATCATTCCTGCAGAAATTGGGCCACCATAGGGGCCAAATCGCAGGGCCGACGTAGGTATGCTTTGTGCCATTGATATGAATCCCAGCGCTCCCCTCATGATCGCCCTATCCACCTCCCTGTTTCACGGTTCAGTTATTGATGGAAGGAAGCTATGAGCCCAGACTGATAATGGAGCAGCGAAAAAAAAGAGGTGCTGTTACTCACCTGTCGTAGAGACACCGGTGGATGCAAGCAGACCGCCAGTCGCCATTGGCCGGAGCGAACGTCTCCGTAAGCCAGCGGCCGGCACGGAGCCAGCCTAACGGTGGTGGCACAGTACCGGCCATAGACGTGCAGTGCCAGTGGCACTCGAAGCAGTGCTGCCACACTGTGTGGCTGCGGAGGAGCGCCGAGTGCAGCACATGGCACGTGGAACACAGGCGAGTGAGTGAAACGGGGCCCAGCTGGGGACCCAACACCTCCAGTACTGAGGCCAACTCTACTTCCATCGGGAAACTTAGGTATGAAATACCTAGGTTATTCTGAAGAGGGCATAAATTTGCCACGGCGGAGAGAGAAGAGAGAGAATCCATTGGCCACGTCACTTTTCGTGGCTACAATCAAGCGAACCGGGTTATCGGAATGAACAACGTTTTGTGGTCCCACGATCTTGCCAGAGGGAGAAGAGCATCCGCGCTGGTGGGGGTCTCGCCGTGTATCCTTCCGGAGATTGCGAGCCTTTCGTCGGGGTAAAGGTGCAAGGAAGATACGCCGAGTTTGGCCTTCGGGGATCGCGAGGGCCTCAGAGTCCCGATTGAGGCTGCCATCCCCGCCATCCGGCGTGCTTTGGTCCGTTTTCGCTCTGAGCAGAGGTCGCTCCGCTGCAGCTGCACACGTTCTCCGCGCCGTTGCCCGCGGCACGGCATTGTTCCGTTTCCGGCTGCGGCTCAACAGGGAGAAAATAATCGAGCCACGAAGTCAACTGGCCACGTGGTCGCCGTCTTCTGTCAGATTTCCGGGTACCGCATCAGCCGAATCTCCCCCCGGGGCCTGCGCTTATTGCGCTCCCCGAGGCCGATGGAGTGGGCGACGGTCGCCGTGGCGCTGCTTGCTGTCTGCCTGGGCGTCATGCTGCAGTACGCGTGGTCCCACAGCGCTGACCTCCTCGCCCTCGTCCTGGCCCCGCAGTACCGCCTGCGCCCAGCGCCGCCCGAGCCCCTGCTGCCCGCCGTCGCGCGCCCCGCGGCCCCGCAGCCCGCCAGCGCCACGTCAGCGCTGCCCAGCGACGTCCTCTGCCACGTCGTCTCGTTCCTGCGCCCCGCCGACATCGCGCGCTGCTCGCTGGTCTGCGCCGAGTGGTACCTCGCCCTACGCGCGCCCGCGCTCTGGCGCGACGTCCACGCGCGGCTTTGCGCCTCGCCCGAGTGGTCGNCACGAAGTCAACTGGCCACGTGGTCGCCGTCTTCTGTCAGATTTCCGGGTACCGCATCAGCCGAATCTCCCCCCGGGGCCTGCGCTTATTGCGCTCCCCGAGGCCGATGGAGTGGGCGACGGTCGCCGTGGCGCTGCTTGCTGTCTGCCTGGGCGTCATGCTGCAGTACGCGTGGTCCCACAGCGCTGACCTCCTCGCCCTCGTCCTGGCCCCGCAGTACCGCCTGCGCCCAGCGCCGCCCGAGCCCCTGCTGCCCGCCGTCACGCGCCCCGCGGCCCCGCAGCCCGCCAGCGCCACGTCAGCGCTGCCCAGCGACGTCCTCTGCCACGTCGTCTCGTTCCTGCGCCCCGCCGACATCGCGCGCTGCTCGCTGGTCTGCGCCGAGTGGTACCTCGCCCTACGCGCGCCCGCGCTCTGGCGCGACGTCCACGCGCGGCTCTGCGCCTCGCCCGAGTGGTCGCGCGCGGCCGTCGGGGGCCGCGGCTGCGCGGGCGCCCCGCCGTCGTGGCAGCGCCGCGTGCGCGACAACTGCGCGGCCAACGCGGACCGCGCGCTGCCCGCAGCTGCTGGCGCCGACACGCTGCGCCCGCGCTCCAAGACGCCGGCGACGGCGCTGCCGGTGCCGCTCGTCGGCAGGGGCGTGCGGGCGCTGTACCACGCGGTGCTCAGCAGCCCGGCGCCGCCGCTGGCGCGGACGGGGATGTTCCCCAACGCCGTGGGGCTGCGCGCCGGCGAGGGCAGGGAGATCGCCCTCTGCGCGGTGCAGACGTCGGCGGGCGGCGGGGTCGACCCGTTCAAGGGGCTCTGGGCCAAGTACAGGTACTGCGTGGCCAGGGCCTACGGCGTCGCCTACGTCCTCAAGCCGCGCGAGCCCCGCGACGACGACAAGAAGGTCGTGCAGTTCCTCTGCTCGCCCGCCACGACCGTCAACAAGGACGCCCCCCTCGTCGTCTTCGCGCCCCGCTCCGAGGGAGCGCGCATCAGGTGGGCACACCACTCCGCCCCCGTTGACTCGCCAGGGACTGACACAGGCTGCGCCAGCAGTGCGTGCGAGCTGGCCAGGGAGCTGGGGCTCGACGAGAACACGCAGCGGAGGTGGCGAGTACAGGAGATCGACCTGGACAACAACCTCAAGGGGCTGGCAGAGGGGCTCTGCTGGGTCCTGGATCACTGGGACCTTCCCTGAGTATAGATACTCCACGGGCTGGCTGCCTGCCTGGGCTCCGCTTGCCCAGAGCTGAAGTTAACAATAGAGGATTAGCTGTTTTGCAGTGTACTGTACTGGCGCGTGGCGCGTGGCGCGTGGCGTGTGGCGTAAGCGTGCTACTGCGGCTGGATAGTGCGCGGCGGCTCTGGAAGGGCACATTGCTGAAACTCCTCTGTCGGCGACATGTCTCCGCCTGTCAGCTTCGGGGAGAACAGCTGCAGGCCGCCAGGGAGCGCGGAGGCTGGCGCATCGGGGACAAACGGAGACGACGCCGCGGTGACGGTCTGGGGCACGGTGCAGGAGCAGTCCCTGAGCGTGCTGTCCGCGGGCTCAAAGTGGCCAGACTGGTCGTCGATGGGCTTGTTCTCCTGCGTGAGGTACTTGCGACGCCGGTCCCGGTAGTACCAGTACGCAACGGTGACCAGCGCGACGTTGATCAGCGTGATCCCACCGACGGACCCCGCAACGGCCCCGACGACGACGACCAGCTGTGGGCCTGTGCTGCGGCTGTCGCAGCCGACGCAAATCGCGAGGCAGTCGACAGACAGAGACGACGTGGACGGCGCGGCACTGTACCCAGCGTCGCACAGGCAGTCCGTGCACCCGGTGCCACCGTCGCACTGCTCCGAGGCGTCTCTGACACCGTTGCCGCATGCTGGCGCGGCTCGCGTTAGCGTTGGCGAGATGCCACCCCAGTCGGCGCACTTGTGCACGTGGTGCCAATGAGGGCAGTGGCGTTGGAGCAAGTGCAGTTCTTCAGGCAGCCGGTGTGGATGCTGTAGTCGCATTGCTCGCCGCTTTCGAGCTTCCCGTCACCGCATTCTGGGCGCGCATGAGATGGTGCGAACCGCCTTGAGGCGAACCTGCGACGCAGCTGCCGCTCGAACTGGCGTAGTATTTCCCCGTGCATTTGCATCCGACGCAGTGCGCGTCTGACGAGTTGTCGCACTCCTCGGCTCCGGCAGCATAGGCGTTGTCACCGCACACTAACGACCGTGAGTCCCGACCGGAATTTGTGCCGTACCAGAGTAGCACCGGCCAGACGACTTGTTTCCGTAGTATCCCCGCATGCACTGGCACGGCCACTGGCAAGTCCCGCTTGGCGGGTCGCACTGCTCCCCCGCGTCCAAGACGCCGTTGCCGCACACTGTGCGCCGTCGTGAGAGAGCTCGGGCGGCGCTTGGAAGGGACCTTTCGTGCACGACCCGGGAGTTCCGTTGAAGGCGTAGCCGGCGGCGCACGTGCACGACTGCGAGCACGACGTGTTTGTCGGCGGGTCGCACTGCTCCCCCCTGCCGCTGTCGACGACCCCGTTGCCGCAGACTGCGCAGGCACGTGAGAAGGCGCAGGCGTGGGCTGAGCTCTGGCGCTCACAGGAGCACACGGAGCCGACCCTGACGGCCCCGGCCCTGCACGTGCAGTTGCCGTTAATGCAGACGGCCGGGTCCCCGCTGTCGCACTGCTCGCCGAGCCAGTACTGCGTCACGTTGTCGCCGCACGTGGGCCTCGGCGTCCGCACCACGAAGTGCGCGGGGTTGAACATGCCCTGGGCGGTCACCTTGTCCCCGTCGGCGTAGTGGGGGCCCGTGTTGACGCAGAACGCGTTGACCTCGTAGTTGCCGTGGCCGAGCTGCAGCGCGTGCAGGGTCATCCGGAAGACGTCGGCCTTGCCGTCGGCCGAGTCGCCCGCGTACACCCCGGGGACGACGGGCGGCTGGTACGGCGCCGCCCACGTGGCGCCGAACGTCGTCGTGTACATGTAGCACGACGTCAGGAAGCACAGCACGCCGTCCCCTGCGGAATGAGGGGATGAGAGCGGCCCATGGGAGGCCAGCGTGGGTCGTGGAGCACCCCCCCGGCGTGCGAGATGGACGTGGGAGGGGTGGGAGGGGTGGGCACCTTGGCCTGGGGAGTCCGTGAGGCCGGGGTTCCAGACGACGACGGTCCAGGTGAAGCTGGTGGGGCAGGTGGCGTTTGGGGGGGACATGGCGCAGGCCTCGAAGGACCGGCCAGGGTTCATCACGACTTTCTCCGGCTTCGGCTTCGTCGCGGCGCACACGGCGAGGAGCACAGCGACCAGCGACGCAGCGCGCACGGCCCGGGAGGACGTGATCCCAGAGGCCATCCCCGGAGTTTTGCCCACCGCTTAAGTAGAGAAGCCGACTGCAACTCGGGAGATACTTTTCCTCGGCGTGCCCGTCCTGGCTCCCTGCCCGCTTCTCGTTGCCTGGTGCTGTATGTTGTACCCCAGCGGGATACTGGTATGGCCGGCAGGGGGCACTCTGAATGGGCGAGATACAGGTATCTTTGATGTCATCAGAATATCTTCGCCTGCATCTGACGGGATGGCAGGCACCCCGCCGGCGCCGCGCCCGCGCCTCACGGTCGTCGCCTTCGACTTTGACGACACGCTCGTCGGCATCCGCGAGTCCTTCTTCCGGTCGCACTCGGAGACCGCCGCGTCGCTGGGGCTGCCCCCGCCCACGCGCGAGCAGTGCGCCGCGTTCGGGCCCAGCTGGGACGCGTTCATCCTCTCGGTGTGGCCCACGGCCCCCGTCGAGGAGTTCAAGCAGCGGTGCCTCGCCCTCTCCCCGGTCTACACCGCCGCCGAGGTCCCCGGCGCCAACGCCTCGCTCCAGTCCATCGCGGACCAGTACGGATTTTCCCAGTTCGATGATTCGATGACGCATCGCTGACGTATCGCTCAAAGTGGGATGCGCATGTACGTCGTGTCCAAGAGGCTCAAGCGCAACCTGGGGATGCGGGTGCAGCAGGCGGGGCTGAGGGACGACCTGATCGAGCGGGCGTGGTGCTTTGACGACCTCGAGCACCAGAAGCCGGACCCCAGGTGCTTTGACGGCCTCAAGGCGCTGCGCCCCGAGATCGCAGAGGACCCGCGCAGGGCCGTCTACGTCGGCGACACGCCCGACGACTACAAGGCGGCCGCTGGCGCTGGCTTCCACTTCATCGGCGTGTGCACGGGGTACTTTGGCGTGCGAGACTTCGCTGCCGCTGGCCTCCCGGAAGACAGTGCGCTGATGCTTCGCTCTGCTCTCTCGTGAAATTCAATCTGCTCGCAATCAGTTGACCGGAATTCAAATATCTCCCAGGGGTGATTCCGTCGGTCGGCGAGCTCGGCAAGTATCTCGAGGACTGCGATTACACTCTTTGAAGCGGGCCACGCGGTGCACCAGCACGCAGCTCAATAACACACGCGGCATTGTCGTGTCACCTCATTGCTGAACGAGTGTAACTTCCTTTTTTGTGCAATGTACAAGAAAGACGCGCACCTTTCGTGCGTGTCCCAGAGCTGTCAACAGCCCGGTGATGCGGCACGAAATCCGCCCGCGCTCGCGCCCACCTCCTTCCTGCGCGCGCTCTGCCCCGTCGCCCCCTGTGGGAGATTATCCGCATTTCTTCTGGAAGCAGTGCAAGAATCTTTGAACTGAAGCCGATCAGGAAAACCTAGAAACCACCCGCACCCCACCACAAGTCCCACAGCACCGGCAACACCAGACAGCAAGGCAACACACCGCCCCCGACAATGTGCTCCTGGGGAGACGACGTCATCGCAGACACGCTCGCGCGCCGCCCGAGCCCGCCCGTGCCGGCCGCTTCCGCGCACGTGTCGCGCCCTCCGCCGGGCTCGCGGCCGCCGGTCGCCCCGCGCCCCACCTCGACGCTTCTCTCGGGCCCCCCGCCGCCCAACCCGCGCCCCGGCGCTTCTGCGCGGCCCCCCGTCGCCCCGCGGCCCCCGGGCGGCTTCGGGACGCTGCGAGAGGCGCAGAACCCGTCGTCGTCGGGCGCCGTGCCGCCGCCGGTGCCGCGTCCGCTGCGGGCCAACAGCAGCAGCGCGCCGCCGCCGCCGCTGCCGCGCCAGACGGCGCCCGACGACAACAGCAACGCGCCGCAGATGCCGCCGCGCATGCCGCCGCGCGCGGCGCAGTCGTGCGGGCCCAGGCGGCCGCCGGTGTCGCCGAGGGCGTCGATGCCCGTCGGAGGCCCGGCGGCGGCGTCGGCGGCCGCGCACCAGCGGGCCGTGTCGGAGCCGAGCGTCAGCGCGTCGGTCTTCGAGGCGGAGCAGCGGGCGCACGAGGCGACGAGGCAGGAGCTCGAGGAGGCGCGCAGGCAGCTGCGGGCGGCGCAGGACGAGGCGAGGTCGCAGGTGCGCGCGGCCGAGCACGCGGCGGCCGAGCGCCAGAAGGCCGTCGCCGACGCCGAGCAGCTGCGCGCGGAGCTCGAGAAGATCCGGGCGGAGCTCGAGCAGACGCAGCAGGAGCTCCGCGCCTCGCAGGAGGAGGCCAGGAGCGCGCAGCAGCAGGCGGCGGCGGCAGCAGCGGCGTCGCCGTCGCCGTCGCAGCACAACAAGGCGCAGGCGCAGCGGGAGCAGTGCAGGCAGTGCAGGGCGCTCTACGGCTACGCGGCGCAGCAAGAAGGGGACCTCGAGTTCGCCGAGGGCGACATCATCGAGCTGCTCAGCGAGGGCGACGGGCAGTGGTACGAGGGCCGCCTCAACGGTGTACAGGGCGTCTTCCCCTACAACTACGTCGAGCTACTTTAAACAACTACTCCCCCTGCAACGCAGCGGTTCCATAGTTCCTTCCATAGAGAGAGGCTGAATCACCTGCCAGCAGCAGCAGCAGTCCCACCAGCAAGGGGCCCCCTTCCTCCCCCCTCGGCTTCCCATTAAGTCAATAAGATCAGTCCATTCCATTTCTCTTTACAGCGCCCAGCTCAATCAATTGTCGGTTGGCTTTCTTGTGCACGTGTTATCAACGGAGATTATTTTCCTGGAAGGAGCCGGTACCCACGAAGCCGACCGTGCGGGACTCGCGGGCACTCTATGGCACGTATTCGCCACTGCTGGGGTACCGCTGCTGTCGGCACTCACTCGGTTGCGGTGCGCGATGCCTCCCAGGTCGCCTCGACGGCGGTCAAGAGGAAGGCCCTGTACGTCGTCCTGTCGCTGGTGTTCGCCTCGGCGCTGCTCGTGGTCTCGCTGGTCCAGGTCGTCGCGGGTGCCTCCTTCGGCCGCCCGGGCCTTGTGCCGCCCAACTGGCGCACGTCGCTCTTGGTTCGCGCGCGCTCCGTTTCCTCCGCTGGCAAAAATAGCCGCTTGTCCTGCCTGTGCGCCTCGGTGCGACGGGTGGCCGTTTGGCGCGCTTGCTCTGTCCTGTGCCCTGCGGCCAGGACCGACGCTCTCTGCGCGCGCTCCGTGCTGATGGTGGATGCATTTGGAGCGAACCGAGTGGTTGACTGCGCGTGCTTGACCTTCCCCCTGCGCAGGCGATGCACTCGTTCAGCTTCTTCATGCTGCTGCTGGGGTCCGTGTACCTCTCCGAGGGGGGCGAGTCGTCCTACTGGCCGCTCGTGATCACCGTGCTTGGTAAGCGCGGCCGGCGCTGCGATCCTGTCTGACGGGGCCTACCAGGGGCGAATGTGGTCTCGTTTGTTCTGCGGCTGACGGTCGAGAACATCTTCGTGGTGTCGCTGCCCACTGCGTTCTACTGCGGCTAGTGCGTCGCCGATGTCCGGCAGGAACATCGATGCAAACCCACCGGCAGCTGTGAGCGACCCCGTGCGGTTGCTAGTGCGATCGATCGGATGAAGGATCGATTGCCGCCTTCAGGGCAACGAGTGGCCAGTCCATCGACGTGGCCAAACTGCCGGTTACCAACCCTCAGAGCGAGCAGGTGTATGTCGTACCCTCTCGCCCAAGCCTCGCGGTCATTCGTGCACATTCCCGAAGACCCGTGTAAACAATCAAAGAGCACCTCTTACTCGGCCAGAGCGACAAAATCTCGGCATTGTTTCGCACGTCACTCGGAGACAGGCGAGGTGCCTCAACGAGTGTCGCCCTCCTGCTGCAGCTTCTTCAGCGCCTCCTCGGCCTTGCGCTGCTGGTTCTTGCAGTGGGTGTACAGGACGCCGCCCGCGAGGCCCGTGACGATGCTCGCGGTGCCCAGGGGGGTCATCTTCGTCTCGAACAGCATCCACCCGATCGCGGCCAGCGGGATCTTGTTGAGCGCGCCGACCATCCTGCAGCAGACCCCTTTAGGCTCCCGCTACCCCACGGCCGGAAGGAACGCACGCGTAGGTCGTGGGGCTCGTGGACTTGACACACCAGAACGACGACAGGCTCAGCGCGAAGCCGATGATGCCGTTGACCAGGAACAGGAGGGACGTGCCCCACCCGGCCTCCAGGAGCCTACCGGGGAGGTCAGCTCTGAAGGGGTGGGTGGTAGACGGCCGGGGGTCGGCAGAGAGCGCACCAGCCGACGGAGGTGCTGATGCCGCCCGAGTAGAGGAGGAAGGGCAGGGCGAGCGGGATGGCGATGGAGTTGTTGAGGAACACGGCCATGAACTCGTTCTTGGCCACACCCTTGAGAGCCGTCCTCATGTAGAGCTGGGGGAAGGAGCGCACACGCAGTGAGCGCAGCTCTCCAGGGGTAAAGTGAGATCGCTGAAGCGCACGACGTAGGCGGTCGTCGAGACGCAGTTGACAGCTGCCCACGTGTATCCCCAGACGTGGAACTGCAGGTCGTTGAACGCGGCCACGACGCTCGACGCCGTCTTGAATGCGCGCAAAAGGCAGCGACGGGGGAGGGGGGAGAGAGAGGAGGCTCAGCAAAAGGGAATTGGAGTGCGGGGTGGGGCCTGGGGGGGCACCATGATGAACATGCTGGCGAGGATCCCCGAGGAGATGGCCTGGCCAAAGAGGAAGTAGTCGCCGAGCCCCGTGAGCACCGTCGAGACGCTCTTGATGACGGTGACCGTGGGCACGCTGATGTGGCGCAGGGCCAGCGCGTTGCTGCTGAGCATCAGCACGAAGAGCACGTCGAGCGGCAGCCACCTCATCACGGCGTCCCACGTGGGCAGCTCGAAGCTGATCGTGCCCCACGCCCGCGCCCCCAGCACCGTGCCGACCGTCGCGAGGTACTGCCACACCAGCAGGAACGTGGCGGACCTGGCATCGACGCCTCCTACGTCACAACGGGCCAACCACCGACGAGAGCGGAAAGAGGGAAAAAGGAAGAAAAAAACAAAAAGAGCCGCAGCAAAAATTCGTGATACGCGGCGGTGCTTCCGCCCATACTTCGCACGAGGCCACCCAAGAAAAGAAGGTGGTGCGGTGGGAATGCGGGGAGGAAGCGATCGTACATGGGGGAGTCGCCGTTGAGGAGCATCTTGTTGGTCAGCGTGGCGCCGATCGAGAACGTGCTGTACGAGAGGCAGCTCGCGATGGCCCTGTCCGCCTGCGCCTGCGGTGCAGGAGCCGCCGCAGCTGCACGGTGGTGGGGAGAATAGGGGGAGGGGGAGGGAGAAGGTGTACGGCACGGAACACGAACCGCACAGGTCATCGCCCCAAAACCGGCCCCGCAGGCGACCCCAAAAGCAGAGACCACGTCAGAGGCCGGGGGCGGCAGGAGGGGGACGCTCGGGGCGAGCAGGGTTGCGGGAGCGGACGCACGGAGGGGGAGGGGGTGGGATTGGCGTCGCGGTTCATCGCAGGGGGCGCAAGACGCAGCAGCGAGGAGCGAGAGGGCTGAAGAGGGCTCGAGAAAGAAAAGGGGTCTGATGAAAGATCGTCATCCCCTAGATACAAAAATCAAGCAGATCCCGCGATCCAAACCACTGTTCCGGTGCCCTCGATGGCGCGCGTGTGTTTTGTGGCTGCAGTGGTGGGGGTGGGGGTCGTGGATGCCCTCGGGCAGAGCGTCGATTTGGAAAACCAGTGGGGGGGCAACGGAAAAGGCACCGCTGGACCCCAGGAGATGCGAGGGGCGGACGAGTCTGCAGCGCGCGTGCACCGGGACCGGCTCCAAGCTTCCGACCGGCAGGAAGAGCCAGGCCGCGAGTTCGAATTCCGCGGTGTGACGACCCAGAAATCTCCTTTTTCTGCGGATATTTTCTGATCGCGCACCGACCAAACTCGATCCGATGATGGGCTGCGGCGCTTCTTCGGACCCGACGCCCAGGCTGCTGCCCCCCGTCGACGCAGGGGACCCCACTCCGCCCTCCCCCACGTCGTCCTGCCCCGCCTCCCCCGACCCGCTGCCTCGGACGCCGCGCTCTGCCGCCCGCAGCGCAGCGCTCGCAGACGACACCGGCGGCAGCGCCGGAGACGACTCGGCCTCGCCCGACGACGCCGACGACGGCGGGGCCGAGGAGCACGGCGACGTCACGTCGCTCCTGGCCGAGCTGCGGGGCGAGTCTGCGGCGGAGGCTGCTCGCCAGCTGCTCCTCTCCCTCACCGGTGCGTCCACGTCACGGCGACTCCGCTTTTTTATCCCCGCAAGAACCGAACCGCTTGGGGGGAGTGGCCGTTCTGAACGCACTGGGTGACTCTGGGGCCCCCCTCTCCCGCGCCAGACGAGCGGTGCGGGAGAGCGTGGCGTGTGGCGTTTGTGAGGAGGTCCGGCATGGACGCCCTCGTGCAGGGCATCAGCGAGCACAGGGGCGCAGCGCTGCTGCCTCTCTGCCAGATCATGCTCTTCTTCACGCAGTCGCGTGCGACCCCCCGCTGGCCCTCTCGGGACCCCGCTGCCTCGCCCGAGTGACCCTCTGCATGCGCGCAACGCCAGCGAGGTACAGGAGGCAAGCGAGCAAGAGGAAGGCAGCGAGGCCCCTCTTGCAGGCGTTTGTCGCTGTGGTGAAGCCCTTTATGGACGGCCAGCACCTCGAGGAGCAGTCGGCGCCGCGGGGCTTCCAGGTGCGGCCGCCGGACCCGCAGACGCCGCGGCCGTCCATCCCCAAGGCCGAGGGCGTGGACGCGGCGCCGCTGCCCACAGAGCTCCACCTCGAGCTCGAGAGCGAGCCGGGGCCCAGGGAGCAGGCCCCGCCCGCGCTGACGAGCCAGGACGCCATCCCCGAGGTCGACCCGGCCCTGATGGCCGCCGAGCAGCTCCCGGCGGCGCTCCCAGACCCCGCGCTGCTGCTGGCGATACTCAAGTCGACCACCGCCATGTCCCCGAGCGGTATTCTCAACCGATCGACAGCGGCCCTTCTTGACATCCTGCGGGGCTGCCAGACACGAGGATCTCCGTGGCCGCGAGGCTGGCTGGCGCTGTGCCGCCGCTGCTGTGGCTCGCCCAGAAGTGCGCCAGCGCGGCAGAATACCCCGAGGCGCCGGAGATACTCGAGGTGGTGCTCAGCACGCTCAGCACGGTCACGACTGGCAGCGGTACCGCAGTCAAGCTTGGCCAAGCGTCTCACGCTCCCTACCCTTTAGATGCCAACTGCCTGGCACTCTACAAGGCTGGCGGGATACCGTTCGTTGCGGCGCTACTGAGGGAGCGCTCGACGAGCCCCCACGATGTGCTGACAGTCACCGGCCTGTTGACGAACCTGGCCCGGCATGGCCCATGCGCCAGGCAGATGTGGTCCGAGGGCATGTTCTGCTGCCTGCTCAGCCTGTTTAGATCGCACCCCGGAGACCAAAAGGTGCATCTCGAAGCCGCGCTCGTCCTGCTGCTCATGGAGAACAACCTCCCCGAGGCGATCCGTTCCCGCAAGGACCTGCGCCCGCTGGAGGACTATTCGGATGAACTGATGGAGCTGTCGCGGTACTGGATTGGCAAGTCTGACAAAACGTCTGACTTCATCCTGGCCTTCCTGCTCCATGCGCACTGTCCGCCAGACAGGCCGTCAGCGCTACCAAAGACATCCCCCAGGGTGGAGGCGTGCTCCCGCCTGTCGGAGAGCGATCTCGAGTCGCATATAAGCGCTCTTTTTCCCGAGATGAAACTGGGCGAGGAGGGTCGGCACAAGGCGTGCGTCTGCGGCGTGCACTGCGCATGCGACTCCAGGTGCGCTTGCGGGTGCGAGAGACGATGGCCCACAAGCCAGCAAGTGTCCATCCGCACGCCGACGCCGACCCCTCCGCCGTCGCCGGCTCCAACAGACCTGCCTCTGGGTAACTCCCCTCGGAACCACCGCTCTACCGATTCTCCTCGGCTGGACTCGCCTCGTTACCACGTGACGACGGCGACAGTCGTAGACACGAACCCTGTACCGCAGGAGCCCTGCCTGTGCGCCCTGGCGGTAGTCAAGACGAAGGTCAAGAAGACCACCGCCGAGGGAGCGCAACACGCCTTCGTCGCCGAGGGCGAGCCTCTGGGCGAACCGCAGTCGTTCCGGGCGCACGAGATGCTCGTGCACGACATTCAGGTACTGCACTCGGACTATGCCCCAGTTGTCGTGTACGACAGGTTCAGGTCTGCCGACGTTATTGTCGACAGCACGTCGCTCAAGTTCTTCTCCGAGTTCGAGTCCGGGAACCTTGGCCGCGCCGTGCGCATCGCCGAGAACGAGTACGAGCTGGCAACCAGCTTCGACACGAATTCGGCCAACCACACGCAATGGTTCTACTTCGGCGTCTCCAACATCGAGAAGGGGGCCACCTACAAGCTCAACCTCGTGAACATGGAGAAGGCCACGTCCGAGTTCAGTCGGGGACTGCGCCCCCTCGTGTTCTCCAAGAGGGAGTACGAGGACACCGGCAGGGGCTGGCACCGCACAGGAGACAACGTCGGTACCGTCCTTGGTGCCCATAGTTCTCACAGTTGTCCTGCAGATATGCTACTACCCGAACCAGTACACGCGGGACCTTCAGAGCAAGAAGTTGCACTACTTCACACTTACCTTCACGACATCGACGCAGTACGAGAGCGACACGTGCTGGTTCGCCGTGAACTACCCGTACACCGTGAGCGACCTTCAGGAGTACCTGCACTCTGCCGTGCACACGGCGGGTGGCGATGTCGCTCGGATCTCTCCGCTGTGCAAGACTGAGGCCGGGAACGTGTGTCCTCTAGTAACCATTACGGACTTCGCGAGCCCCGTTACGGACATACGCGCGCGCGAGTACGTCTTCGTGACTGCCCGCGTTCATCCCGGAGAGAGTGGTTCGAGCTTCATCGCGCAGGGGGTCATCGATTACCTCCTGTCCAGCACGGCAGAGGCCCAGGCTCTCCGCGAGCGTTACGTGTTCAAGATCGTGCCCATGCTGAACCCCGACGGGGTGGCCGAGGGCAACCACCGCGGCCCGCTGGGCACAGTGGACCTCAACAGAGTGTGGATGCACCCAGACTCGGCGTTGCACCCAACCATCTTCGCCACCAAGTGGCTCATGCAGAACGTGCCACACGAGAGCAGGGTGGCGCTGTATCTGGACCTGCACTGCCACTTCGACAAGAAGGCCCGCCTCGGCCCTCTATCACACACCAAGCTAACCTGTGGATATATCCCGCTCAACAGAACATCTTCATCTACGGTTGCTCGCCGTTTGACAGGGAGAACCTCCTGTCCGTCAGGCTGTTCCCCTTCCTGATCTCGAAGCACGCGAGCTGCTTCTCATTCCGCAACAGCTCGTTCAGGGTACCGCTGCCACACAGGAGCCCTTGCCAAGCTCACGCGCTCGCCAGCTCGCGCAGGGGGCGAAGAAGGGAAGCGCACGGATGGTTGTGTGGCAGGAGCTGCGAGTGCTCAACAGCTTCACGATGGAGGCCTCCTTCAGTGGCGTCGACCAGGGTCCCATGGCTGGATACCATCTGAACCCCGCGATGCTGGCCAACACTGGCACGGGCATCTGCGCCGCCCTGCTGCACTACGACGAGATGCGTGTCGACCCCAACTCGCCGCAGAGCAAGGCGGTCGTGGCGGAGCTCATGGAGTGCAGCGCCGGCACGCTCAAGTGCCCTGGGAGCAAGTGGAAGCCATCCACCGTCTCCGCCGGCCCGTTTGACGACGACTGCCCTGGCGATGGCGAGTGATTCAGTGAAAGGGCCGATCTCGTAGTAGTAGAACACCCCGAGTGACGTGTGATTGTGTGCGTGTGGGATTTAGTGCACACACAAAAAAGATATTCACATCTTCTCTCTCTGGTAAAAGCAGACCCGTCTCCGATACCTGCGCGCGCTGATGTCCCTGATCCCGTCAGGCCTGCGCTCGCCAAGGCACGCCCGTTCTGGCCCGCCGCTCCCCCTTGCGCCACCCGATCCCCTCCGGTCACTGACCCTTCTCACAGAGGTGCGGAGTCCGACAGCCCGCTTGTCGCCAACCGTCTTGCCCGCCCATATTAAACGCCTGCCCCCCCCCTCCCTCTCTCTCCCCCCGGCCCCCCACTCGCTCGTCGCAGCCACCGGGCCCAAACGCGACGCGCCCGCGGTCTTCGCCTCGCGCAAGGACGTGCTGCGCGCCCGCAGCGTCCCAAAGTGCGCACTGGCCCCCCGCCCACAACAAATCTGTCGTCCACGTCGCTACCCCCTTCCCCCTCTCCTCTCGCGGTTTGGAATCGGATGGGGGAGGGCACCCGCTGCTTTTCATTCACCCCCCGACGCGCGGCACGCGAAGGGCGGCGCTCGAGGCGGCACAGGGCCACACGTGGCTGAGGGTGGCGGCGCCCACGGCGCCCGAGGACGAGCACAGGCTGCTGCTGGTCAACGGGCTCTTCGGGGCGGCGGTCACGAGCACGTACCCGCAGAACACCGACTGGCTGGGCAACTCTGGCCACGACGACACGCGCGGCCGCCAGGGCGACCCCATCTGCGACGCCCTCGGCGCCTCGCTCAGGCTCAACAGGCTCTTCGCGTGCCTGGCCGACCCCAGTGAGCAAGCAGAGCGCGCCCGGGTTTCTTTTCTGTCCGTTGCTCACCGCATCCGTGGTTCCTTTTTCTCTCCCCCCTCCCCCCAGAGCAATGGGGCGTGTCGGCGAGGGCCGCTGCGTCCAACGCCCGGGACGCGTTCCTCAAGCACATGGAGACGTCCGAGCTGCGCAAGCCCACCAAGCACGCCCGCAAGCTCGCCAAGCTGATGCTCGAGGCCCTTGCCAAGGCCCACCTCTGCGTGCGAGGATGGAAGGGGAGGGGGAGGGGATTGCGGCCCAGGCATGTTCGCTGAACCTACACGACCCCCCGGGGGTGCGCTCTGCAGCTGTGCCAGGAGTCGGAGGAGGAGGGGCACGAGAGGTGCGCGACGACGCTGCTGGGGCTGGCGGCGGCCGAGGGCGCAGCGCAGTCGGGGGAGCCCGCGGCCGGGGCGCCGTGGCACGTCGTGGCTGTGAGCGTGGGCGACTGCAAGGCGTACCGCGTGCGCCGCGACGGCGCCGTCGACGAGATCACGCGCGGCGAGAACGTCGTCGGCGTGGGCGACTGCGGGGGCAAGATCGGCCCGGCCGTCGACGGCTGCCAGCCCGACACGCGCAACCTGTCGCTGTTCTACTGCAAGGTGGACGCGGGCGACCTGCTGCTGATGCTCAGCGACGGCGTGCACTGCAACCTGGACCCCGAGCGCCTGGGCAAGAGCTGCGCCGAGACGGCGTCCCTGCTGGGCGTGACGCGCCCGATGCCCGCTGCGTGGTCGGAGCTCGCCCACGAGGACCGCGAGGTGCTCAAGAGGAAGTTCGCGGAGCTCTACATGCAGAAGCTGCTGCGCGGGGCGACGGTCCCCGGGGCCGTGTGCGAGCGCCTGCGCGAGCACTGCTTCTCCACGACGCAGGTGAGCCGCGACTGGGTCGCCGACCACCCGAGGGGTCGCCTGCCCAAGGACTACACCAAGTTCCCCGGCCGCATGGACCACTGCTCCATCGTCTGCCTCTCGGCCCTCAGGCCCGACGTTCGTAGCGCTTTTTGTGCTCTGCCCGTTGGGTTGCTGCCCTGAGAGCTGCGACTCCGCCGCAGACGCTGTCGAGCACGGCGGAGATATCGCTGCCGGCGTCTGGAGCGCTGCACCTCGAGGGGCTCGTGGCGTCGCGGAAGCTCGGGAGCGTCGTGCAGGGGCTCAGGGGAGCGCGAATTCCCGAGATGCCGCACCCGACGAGGCTGGAGCCGCACAGGGGCGAGTGCATCCTCTCGTTCTTGGCGCCATGTGACGGCCGAGAAGACGAGGGCCGCATCATGTTCCTCGACGACGCTCTCGCTTGCTGCGTCACTAGCACCTATCCCACTGTCGCCAATGTGAGGGCGCCGTCTCAGTCATCGCACTCTGACACCTTAGGACCAGGAGAGGCAGGGAGACCCGATCTGCGACACGATGGCCATCGCAACGTACTACAACAGAATCACAGCCGTCATTGCCGACGGGTGCAACTGGGGCGAGGCGCCCAGAAGTGCGGCCCACGTCGCGTGCAGAGCGTTCCTGAAGTACGCGCAGGACACATGCCCGACGCTCGTGGACTCCAATTCCATTGCGCTTGCGCACCTGGATAGCCTTGCCATCGCTCACTATCGGGTTTGGCCGAGCCCCCTTTTCCCTCGTGATGGCTGACGGGCTGCTGATAAGGTCTGCGAGGCGATGGGCGCGAGGAACGGCACGACCACGCTGCTCAGCTTGACGATCGCGCAGTGCGAGGAGACCACGGTGAACGAGGAGCGGTGGATCGCCATCCTTTGCGGCGTTGGCGACTGCAAGGCGTTCGCTGTCCACCCTGGCCGCAACTCCGCGACACGGAGCACAGTGGAGGAGATAACGCGCGGCCTTGGGCGGGCCGGCGTGGACGCCAGCGACTGCGGAGGCCGCATCGGACCGCACACCGAAGACGGGGGGCCGGACCTGCGCAACATGGGCGTGAGCTTCGCGGCGTGTCACGAAGGGGACTACATAATCCTGGCGAGCGACGGGCTGCACGACAACCTCGACCCGGAGATGCTGGGCAGGCTGCCCAAGGAGGCCGCGGCCTGCGCGGGCTACGAGGACCCGCAGGTGGACCAATGGTCGTCGATGGCGTCGCACCAGCGGCAGACCATCAAGCGCAGGTTCGCGGAAGAGGCCCTCGCCAGGATGTGGGACTCGGCTGCCGGCGACCCCGCTTCGTTCGTCGACAGGGCCGTGAGGCACTGCTTCGATTGGACCACGGCCACGCGCCAGTGGATCAAGGACCAGCCCCACAAGCGCGTGCCTCCCGACTACGCCAGTTTCCCCGGGAAGCCGGACCACGTGAGCATCCTGTGCTTCCGCGTGGGCTTCCAGAGGCCTGTCGCGGCAGCCCTCAAGGTGTCTCTGCCGAAGGACGCGACCTACCCCAAGCCCACGCTCCCCCTGATCGAGGGCAGCTCGGTCCAGACCGCCGGGGTGTCTCTGCGCATGTCCGGGCCGAGCGACGACGAGGGCTACAGCGGCACGCCGCCGACGTCGCCGCCGCTCTCGGGGTCTCCGTCATCGTCGTCGTCCGCGTGCTCCGCGGTCTCGACGGCCGAGGGCGAGTCTGTTGGCGCCGCAGACGCGTTCGCCCACAGCCGGCTCGGCACGCTGGCTGCCGGCACCGAGATGAGGTCAGAGTCGTCTATGCTCCGGGTGCCAGGCTCCCCACGGTCCAGCAATTCACGCAATTAATCAGCCAGCGGCTTGTAGGAACTGTGATCATAATATACTGACGTGCTCAAATTCGTGCAGCCCATGAAGAAATTTGAAAGCAATTGGTCTGGTCAAGATTCAGCGAAGGGGCGGGCGGACTGCCGTTGGGCCGATGCCTTTTTCCCTCCGGCGCTCAATTCCGGGGTTGGGTCGCGAGCACCGAGGATGGCCGGGCATTGGGCCGCCGGCACTGGTGAAGTCCTTGCCGGGCGGTAGCGGCGCGTGGCCGGGAAAGGGTGCCCAGCCCGCCCAAGCCAGCCGCCAGCCAGAGAACTGCGCGAACTGAGACCGGCCTGGCTTGCTTCTTGTCGTGTCCGGCCTCAGCTACCGAGACGCAGGAGCTTCCGCGAGCACCCCTCGTGCTGAGCGAGGTGAGCGTGGCGCCGCAGCAGCTTGGCCTTCCTGGTGACATTCCGCGAAATCGGCCGCTGCTCTAATTTTGTACCCGAGGGAGGCAAAGGGTCGGTCGCGTGGACAGACAAAGAGTACTTTGTTTGACAACGGCGGGCTTCGGGGTGCCGCGCCTGGTGCATTGCGAGGGGACAAGAGGGGAGGAGGGGAGCCGAGTGCCGCAGGGAGGGGCAAGGGCAGGCCCTGTTCAGGCGAGGGCTTAGTGCGCGTCGATCTCGCGCTTGTGCTGGGCGATAACGCAGGGCGTGCAGCACCACGAGACCAGGCAGTTGCCCACGAACCCGGACTCGCTGATGCCGTACTTCTTCTGGATCTGCCCGCGGTGGATGGCCAGCACGATGACGGGGCAGCAGCACCAGAACAGGGCGCCGTGGATGAAGCAGCCCGACGACTCCAGGCACGGGCCCTGGCCCATCTTCTCGACGTTCTGGCCGTGGACGACGCACGGGCAGAAGTACGACAGGATGCCTGCGTGCGGACCGAGCGTGCTCGTGTTAGCGGAGTACCCTCACCTCCCCGCCTGGTACGCCTTCACAACGCGAAAAACGAAAACCTATTTTCGAATAACCGTTCGCCAAAAAACGGACTGGCAGGCGACACAGGGCGTGTGGAACGGGGTGGAGGCAGGCAGGAGGTACGCACAGCCGCCGCAGTCCTCAGTGCACGCGCAGAGGCCAGTCTTCCAGTCCGACATGGTGGCTTAAGGTTTCGAGCGGGGGTTTCGCTTTTCCGTGAAACTCAAATAATGGTGATGTAAGAGTCCCGATTTCGGTCACGATACCATCACGATTTAGAAACAATTGGAAAGTACAGGGTAGAATCTGGCACCACTGCGCTGCTCTTGCGAGCACCCCCACGCTGTTTGGCTCGTGGTACTGAGGTACGATCCATGCGACAAAAATAGCAGCATCAGGTATCTTCAGGTTGGTCGACCAATATCTATGACGCACAGGATCTATAGACATCGCTCAAACTGGTGGGTGCACAATAATCAGCAGAAGAAGGGACGGTCGGTGGCCGGAGATCTTTTCGCCCATCATGAGATATCAGGATTAGGCGGTTGACGTTTATTTAGGCGCCCCAGTCCAGCGTCCTAAGCCGAGAAAATGAGCGCAGAGGCCACGGGAGCCACGCCTGCGGCAGCCGAGAGCGGAGGAGAGAGCGCGAGGTCGCGCCGCTTCTCCTGGGTCTCCACGAGGTCCCGCATCGCGCTGGGGGCGGCGACCCTCGAGGTGAGGCCCTACGCGGTGGCCCGGGGCAGAACAGAGGCCGCGTACGAGGCGATGCGCTCCATTGTGGTCCAGAGGCTGCAGCTCGCAGACGGCGACACCAAGCCCGCCAGCTCCACGGTGGGCGAGAAGTACCGCGAGATCCTCAAGCAGTTCCGCGCCAACGGGCTCAAGCACGCCAAGGGCACCGGCACGGCGTCGGAGCTCGCCGAGTTCGACCAGATCTGGTCCAGGGTCTCCGAGGACGAGCGGCACTGCGAGGACGCCGACAGCCGCGACGACCAGCGGGGGGAGGCCGACGGGGGCGGGACCGAGGACGAGCAGCTCGATGCCAGGACCGAGGAGGACGCGCTGCGGCTGTCGGAGGGCCAAGTGGACGCCCCCGTCCCCTTCGTCGCTGGTACGCCTGCCACCACCTCCCATAAATCGCTTGGTTGCTCGCTTCCAACAGCGCTCCACTCCGCACAAGGCGCCGCGCTGTCACAGCAGAACAAGAGGGCGAGGGAGTTCGAGGCCGAGTCGCCTCTGTCCGCGCCCGCTGCCAAACTGAGCAGGTCGGAATTCGGGTTCATCGCGCAGCTGCTCGCGGAGGAGCGGATGAGCAGAGAGCGCATGGCAGCCGAGGCGCGCAGGACACGCGAGGCCGAGCTCGCGGAGCAGCACACGCGGTTCGCGGAGGAGCTCGAGCTGCGCAGGCAGGAGCTCGAGCTCGAGCGGACCAAGGCGGCCAACGAGACCAAGGCGCTCGACATACGCCAGCAGGAGCTCAACGCGACCAAGCAGCGCGACTCGGACATGCACCAGCTGCTGCTCGCGCTGATCGGCAAGCAAAAGTGACGACCGGAACCCGCGTTTGCCGCGGCGGCCAGAAAGGTGCAGAGCCTGTGCCACAGGCTGCAGGATACGTGCTCCTGAGTCACGTTGTGCACCTTCGATAAATTTTTTCGGCGCTGTATCTGCGGAAATCCGGACGGTGTGCGCGAAATGGGCGAGAGCGCCCCGTTGGGCCGATTGCTGCTGGTAGAGGCGCCCCGAGGTGCTCCGGGCGCGCGCGGAGGCTGGGCGATCCAGAATGCAAAAGTGCCATTTCTTGAAATCTGCTGTGTCTTCTACCTCTACGTCAGAGACTTTTCTTTATGTAAACTCGCCCCCAAATAACACACCGCACGCGTGGCGCTAGAGATCTGCTAACCGCGGCCCCCGTTTCTGTCGCCACCTCCAAGAACCTCGTACGCCGCAGGCCCGCCCTGCCCCCCTGCCTCGGAGGACCGCCCGCGCTGGGTCGGCCGTCCAGGCCGGCGCACCGGCGGCCCCCGCGCCGCATTTCTTTCTTTCTTTTCCGATCGGCTCAGTGAAACTCCTTCCCCCCTAAAGGGCGGATTATACAATATTTAGGAAGGGACGAATATGCAATCTCCGGTCGTACCGTCGTCGCCTCTGGTGCTCCCCCCGCTGCGCGATTTCCTCGCGGCGACCATGGGGCTGCCCGTCGACGCGCCCGCGCCCGCGGCGCTGTGGTCCGCGATGCCTGCAGCGAATTCTTCCCCGATGATGCGAGGGGGGTATTTCGTCAGCAGCCACACGTCGCTCCTGAAGCCCACACCGGAGGACCGCAGCGTGCCCCGGACGCCCGAGGACAAGCCCTCGCCCAAGCCGCTGTCCATCCCCTCGTCCCCGCCCGTCGTACTCGCGTCCTCGCGACCGAAGAAGTTCACCAAGGTGAGCTCAGCGAGAGCGTTCTGTGTTCGTTCGAATCGATGACTCAGAAGCCTGCGCCTCCCGTTATATTTTTCTCTTCCCTCAGCTCTCCACTGCCCCCTGGCATTTTCCCTTCCGTTCATCGGAGGGACTGCACACCGAGACTGACGGGTGGTGCCCGGGATCAGATCAGGCACAAGCGGCGGCCGGCGAACATGGACAAGGCGCAGCTGTTCTGCCACGAGTGCGGCAGCCGCAACACGCCCGAGTGGAGAAAAGGTCCAGCCGGACCCGCAACGTGCGAAGTGACCTTCAGTACTGTTCAACGCATTTCAGCGATTGCTCACGATTCGCCCACAAGGTTGTGCAACGCCTGCGGGCTCAAGCTCGCCAAGAAGCTGCGGGCAGAGGGCGAATCGAGCAACATCGTCCTGCAGACGCTCTAGGCGGCTGGCTCTCCAGGCATTTTTGGGCGGCGGGGTGTGTTTTCAAGTGTATGACTGCCGTCGGACACGGCGACCAGGTCCCGCCGCCTTGTGTAGAGAACAATCAACAACAGACACACGCCTTGGTTTTACTCCAGTTTCCCCTCAGTTTTCGCTGAAACTACATTTCGGTTGGTGATCAATTTGCACCCGAGGGAAATAGTGCCACAGGGGGAAATGCCCTCTCAGTAGTCCTCTTGTATTCGCCGGTGCGCTTCTGCAGATTCATACTCGCCAAGGCCTACAGGTAGGGTGATTACTGTTGGACTGCCTACTCCAGTTGTGCCGTGGAGGTCACTTCATTCACCCCCTTGCCACAGAATCTATGTCTGAATCAATTTCGGGCAGCGTTCGCGGGCTTCTCTTCTCCCACACCGCGCCATTTTTTTGTTCTATCCGCCCACAGGCAGGCTTCTATCACGATGCCGCGACTTGCTCTCGCGTGTACCTGTCCTGGGTGTTCCCAGAGATGTCGCGGACCGCAGACGAAAACGCCCACACACCCATAATCCCATTGGTGTGTTGACATACGAGGTTGTATCTCCCCATAAGCTCAACCGGGTGCAATATACAGCCTCTGCAACATCACCAGCCTGTGCCGTCCACGGTGACCCACCACGGAGCCTCCCGGGGGACAGATGCCCAACGCAGCCATTAGTCGGTTTGTTCCCCAGATATTATCCTAATTCGTCGGCGATCACCGAACGGCCGGTGCGGGATGGAGACGCCCGCGAGCGCCAGGTTCAGAGTCAGGCTCTGGGACTTCCGTGCCGCCGGCCTCGTCCTCAGGGACCCCGCCGCCGCCGGGGGCCAGGCGTCCCCGTGCTCGTGCGCGTCGATCGAGGCCGACTGGGACAGAGCGCGCGTCCTGCGCAGCGAGTCGGTCTGCGGGACGCAGANCCCGCCGCCGCCGGGGGCCAGGCGTCCCCGTGCTCGTGCGCGTCGATCGAGGCCGACTGGGACAGAGCGCGCGTCCTGCGCAGCGAGTCGGTCCGCGGGACGCAGAGCCCCGCGTGGCTGCTCGAGGCCTCCTTCGACTACGCCACGCGCTACGCGGACCGCCTCGGCGCCAAGTACCTCTGCGTCGGTGCGCACCGCCACACTGGGACCACCACTGGGGCCCGTTGCTCAGGCCGCCGTGCCGCTCTTCTGGAGATGTCTGGGACGGCGCCGAGGGCTCGCGCGCCCACGTGGGGGCTGCGCGCGTGGACCTGCTCACCGTGGCCACCGGGCCCGTGGAGCACTCGCGCGAGCTCGTCGACGACCTGGGGCGGCCGTGCGGGCGCGTGAGCTTCCGGTGCGAGGCCCGCAACGTGAGCTCTGTGCGCGTGCAGCTGAGCGGGCTGTGCCTGGTGCCCGGGCCCACGCGCGTGCCGCCCAGCGGCGAGCCGTCGCTCAAGTACTACCTCAGCAAGCACAAGTACTCTGCGGGCAGGGCCAGGGAGAAGTCCTGGCCCTCGCCCCCGTCGCTGCGCGTCGACGCCTCGCTCTCGGGGCTCCTGTCCGACGCGCTCTGCCTCAGCCTGCGCTACGGCGAGATGACCATCGGCCAGGCGCGGCTGCCCGTCTCGCAGTACTGCGCGGTGCCGGAGCAGCACGACGGCGCCCCCGGTGCCCACTTCGAGTCGGACGTCGTCGCGAGCGACAAGACGGTCTTCGGCGTGCTGCGTGGCCTCGTCGCTTTCAGGTCCCTGCCGACGCTGGCGCAGATGACGGGCGGCGTGCTTGTCGACGGGGTCGTCGACGGCGGCGCACCCCTGCACCCGTCCCTCCCAGTCCCGCGCCCTCTGCCTGCTCTGCCCGACCTGTCAGCTGCGCAGTCGCACACGGGCGGCAGCCGCAGTGCGGAGCGTGGCGACGCGTGTACGAGGACGCTGTTGCAGAGGCTTCCTGCTGGGTGGGAGGTGATCTTCGACAACGCGAATGCCCGGGCAGTGTTCGTGCACCGCGGGACGCACGCGGCACAGCTCGAGGAACCACAGACTATCTCCAGCGCCGAGGCAGAAGCGAGGTCCGAGCACGAGGTGGCTGCCCTTCAGAGCCCACCGTCTGGCAAGCAGCGGCACAGGACGCACAGGAGCCCTGCGAAGGAGCTGGAGCGCGGCTACGACGCCCCGCCGCCTGTCCCGGACATCGTCTCGACCCTGACAGCACCTCCTCTGGACCCGTCCCTCATTGCGATCGAGCCGCAAGTGCGATCTGAGTGCGCGGAGGGGTCTAATCTGCCGATCGGGTGGATCTCGCGCAAGTCAGGTGAGCGCTCTTCTGCACACATGCACCTCACGACTAGAGCAGGGGACGCCACGTTCTACGTGTACACACCGACAGGACACCGCCAGTGGGAGCTTCCCGCAGGAGCGCCTCTTCCATCGGGGTGGGTGCGAGTGAAAGACGCGGCAACGGGGAGGTTCTTCTTCGCAGACGCGGCGACACGCAAGACGCAGTGGACAAGGCCTCGGTCTTCCCTGGGAAAGGGCACCAAGATGGCCGGCGGGTGGGTCGAGCAGGTATGCAAGGAATCAGGACGCATGTTCTACGCGCACTCAGATACTGGAGAGATCAGAGCCGCGCTCCCAGTAGAGCCTTCCAAATCCCCGCGTGGCCGCAGCCTCTCCGACAACGAGGTTCCGACTGCTCCGGCTGGTTCGCAAAAACCCGTACAGAGCGAGTCTGCCTCGTCTGGGGCACACGAATGCGAAGGTGGCTCGAGCGTGGCCGAAACAGGATCACAGGCGGCACAGCGCGCAATCAGGGAGGAAGCCGGGAAGGCTCTCTCGGCCGCTCTGGCTGTAATGGACAGTGGCAACCCGAACTTCATTGCGGACCGTCTTCAGGAGTACACAGACTACCCGCCGATCGCTCTCATCCTGCACGCCCTGCGCCAGTGGTGCCCCAAGAACTTCACTCCACAGCCAACAAAAGTTGCCACGGGGGAGCCGAACCCCAGCACCGACGAGATGCTGTGGCGAGCACTGATGGCTCCGGAGGCATCGAGGATCGCTGGTCGCGAGTTTATTGCTGCCGAGGTATCCCGTGCAGGCGGTGCCCTCCACTCTGCTCTGTTCCTGAGCGGACTCTGGGCGGAGTATGTCTCTCTCGACCCGCGTGCTGCGTTTGACGCGTACACGAGGGCAGCCAAAGGAGGCAATGCTGGCGCAGCATACAGCCTGGGCTTGTGCTACGAGCGTGCTCTCGGGACGCCGCAAGACTTCTCGTCTGCAGTTCAGTGCTTCGTGCAGGCGTGCTCGCAGAACCATGCGAGTGCCCTGTACTCCCTTGCACTATGCTACCTGCAGGGGCGAGGCATCGAGCAATCCGAGACGCTCGCCGTCAAAACCCTGCGACGTGCCGCCGACTCGGGCAACGCCGAGGCCATCAACTGTGCTGCGGCGTTGGGCGTTCGCCAAGTGCAGCCCGTCTCGCCGTCCATAGTCCCCTCGGGCCCCAGCAAGCAGAAGCAGGGTATTCCGGTTGCACCACAGGCGGGGTCGGGTCAGACGACTGTGAGGAAGAGAGGAAGTTCTGCCGTTGTCCCACCGAGCGTTTCCGTGTCGCACGTGGACATCAAGATCATCATACGGGGCTCTCCCAAGTGCGGCAAGACCAGCTTCCTGGAGAAGTGAGGCACATATTACTCTCACAGCTTCTCACAAGCCGCAAGCTGTCGTGGGGAGATCAACGGAGAGGAGGGCAACATCCGCTCCACCAGGGTGGCTGTTATGTGCAACGCCACGGTCCGCAGTACCTCCGCATTTTACAGTATCTCACGCAAGCACAGAAATACCTCATCACCATGTTTGACCACTTACCACCCCGCTTCGACAAGTGCAAGTGAGGAAGCTCTTGTGCGTTTCGCTGGTTGTACTAACACATTATCCGTAGCGTCTCCTGGCTGTGGAAGGAGGTCAACGTGGTGCTGCTGTTCTACAGCGGGGCGAACAGGGCGAGCTTCAACACGCTGCCGGACTGGAGGCTCGAGTCCCGCAGGTTCTGCGACTGCCGCTCGCTATTCATCGTGGCCACGCAGTACGACAAGCGTGCCGGCCCCTGCCAGGTCCCCAAGGTGGAGGGAGAGACCTTTGCCAAGATGCACGAGATAGGGTTCCTCACGGTCAACGCCACCGTGCGTGCCCGCCCCTGCCACGCTCTCAACCGACCCTTGGGGTTCCCAGAACCACGAGGACGTTGCCAAGGCACTGCAGAAGGTAGTGGCCACGGTGGCAGACGCAGACGCCGTTCCAGCAGCGCCTGGCGAGGGCACCCACACCAAACAGACGTTTACCAAAAGGCACGAACTAGCAGTCCCCCCGATTTGAGCACTAACCGTGGCCCTCAGACTGAGCCAGCTCTTCTCCTGAGCGCCTGCTCCGGCATTTGCATCTCTCGGGGACCGAACAAGTGTTCCGTTTTGACACACCGTCAGAAATCTCCGGAGATTTTGCGTCCGCTCGTGGCGGAATAAACAAGTGTGTGACTAACCACTTTGCGAGTGTACCCACCATGCCCCAAGCGCCCCAACACCGCCACCCCCGCGGTTCCGCCCCCTCCAGGCGTGTATCTCCCGCCCCCGCCCCCGAGCGCGCCGCCAGCACCGACAACGACAACAACCGCCCGCCCCAGAGCCCGCAGAGCTGTCAGCCCCTCAAGCCGCCGCGGCACCACACGGGCCCGCAGCTGCCGCTCGAGAAGAGCGTCTCGCTGCTCAACGCCAGGGGCGCCGTGATGCCCTGCGTGCTGGCGCAGGTCGTCTGCGCGACGTGGCTCGTGACGGTGCTCTACGACGCGTGGGCGCGCGGCGCTCTGGCGGAGAACTTTGCACTGCTGCGCCAGCAGATGCAGTGGCAGATGGCGCTCGTGGTGCTGCTCAACGCCGCGGGGGCCCTCTCGACGTTCTCCAGCTGGTACCTGGCGCTGCCGTCGACGCGCGCGTGCGTCGGGGACGGCGTCTCGGCCTCGCTGTACATCATCTGCCAGGCAGCGCTGGTCACCGTGCCCCCTGCGATCCTCTACTCCGTCCACCCCTCGTACACCCCGATGCTCGGCCTCGCCCTGACGATCCACCACGCTGTGTTCGTCATGAAGGCGCGCTCTCTTCCTCAGCCCACCCCACACTCGTTACTCGTTTTGCGACCCTCCTTCCCCTTACTGTTGACAGTTTCTAGTTTGCGGCGGGTTTTTTCCCCTCAGTATCGCTGTCATAGAACTGTAACATGTATACCCATATTGCAATTGATTTCCTGAATAACTAAATTGAATCCTCTTTTGCGCACGCGAATCTGACATGGCCTGTGCGTCTTTGGGTGGCCGTGGCGACTCGTGCGTGGGCCCCTTAGTCGCACTCGTACTTCTTCGCGTGCATGACGGACAGGACGGCGGGGTGCACGGCCAGGCAGTACCTGCAGTACCTGGCGTTCCCCACGCTGGTCTACGTGCCCAAGTTCAACTTCCCGCGGACGCACGCCTTCCGCGTGTCGTTCTTCCTGCGCATGATGCTGCAGGCCCTGATGGACCTGCTGGCCATGTACGAGATCCTGACGCTGCACATCCTCTCGCGCGTCGAGCGCTTCCCGCAGACGGGGTTCCTCGACCTCTGGATCCGCCTCTCGGCGCCCGCCTTTTTGCTGTGGCTCGTGTGGTTCTACGGCATGTTCCACTGCTTCCTCAACGCCGTGGCCGAGGTCTGCATGTACGCCAACAGGGACTTCTACGGCGACTGGTGGGACTCGTCCGACGTCGCCGAGTGGGCCCGCAAGTGGAACACCACCGTGCAGGCCTGGCTCGGCTCCATCTACGTGCTGCTCAGGTCCAAGTGCGGCGTTCCGAGGGGCATCGCCGTCCTGCTCTCCATCCTCCTGTCCTCGTGGTGCGGCCCCCCATCGGACACTCGCTCCTCTCTCTCTCT
>CACRSC010001917.1:1148568-1187356 GCA_902651635.1 Mastigamoeba balamuthi | reverse complement strand
TCTCTCTCTCTCTCTCTCTCTCTCTCTCTCTCTCTCTCTCTCTCTCTCTCTCTCTCTCTCTCTCTCTCTCTCTCTCTCTCTCTGCTCTCTGAACAGGCCTTGCGCAGCTGGCACGACTTCATCCTGTCGTTTGCGCTCAAGAAGGTGACGGTGTTCACGACCATCTTCATGAGTATACTCGTGCTGCTCATCCTCTTCTGCAAGACCGGCTTCGGGAAGCGTGTCAACAGGTTCGTGGGGCCCCTGTTCGTCATCGTCCAGTTCCCGCTCGGTATGCAGTAACAGTTGCTCTGCTTTTGTTTCGCACGCTGACATCACCGTATCCCGTACGCAGGGTTCTCGCTGCTGATTGGCGTGTGGAGCGTATCCGTCATGTTCACCGACAAGGCTGTGGTGATGCCGCACGACTTTGTCCGCCTCTGCCTCGCCACAAAATAAGCGATGCCTCACTTTGTTCATTTTGGACCACCAAAAAATACCACCCGGCCAATACCCGTTCGTTGGATTGAATCTCTTCTGCTATTTTTCTCTAGCCTATTTGCAGAAGAAACCCGCCCATTTCCACGGCCAGCCCACCGAGCGCTGCGCCGCGACGCGATCACCACCACCACCACCCCCCCTCCGGCGTGTGCGCGATGTCTGCTGTGCCGCTGGACCCCGCGTGGGCGCGCGCGGTGGTCGTGGACTACGGCGCGTGGGGCCTCAAGTGCGGGTTCGCGGGCGACGCGCTGCCCTCGTTCACGCTGCCGCCCGTCTGCGCCGCCAACGTGGCCCCCAACCCCTACGCCACGTCGCTGGCCCCCACGCGCCTCGTCGGCGACGAGGCCCTCGACCGCGCCGCGCCGCCCGCGTGGGTCTTCGCGGACCCGCTCGCCGCCGCCGACGTGGAGACGCTGACGCGCCACGCCTACAAGGCCCGCCTGGGCGTCGACCCCGAGTCGCGCCCGCTGCTGCTCACCGCCTCGCGGCCGCCGGGCGCCTGCACCGCGCGCCAGATCGCCGAGTTCGCGCTCGACGAGCTCCGCGTCTGCGCCGTCCGCTGCGCGCACCCCGCGGCCCTCGCGGCCGTCGCCTCGGCGCGGGCCCTCCGCGAGCTGCCCGCCGCCTGCCGCGTCTACGCCGGCGGCGGCCCGCAGGCCCCGCGGCCCCCGGCGGGTGTCGCGCGCGTCGCCTGCAGCGTCCCCGAGCCCCCGGCGCAGCCCTGCGCGGCGTGCGCGGCGCCGCCGACGGCGCTCGTCGTCGACGTCGGCGAGGCCGAGGCGCGGGCGGCCGCTGTGGTGCGCGGGCGCGTGCACGAGGTCCCGGAGGCGCGCGCCGCGGGCTCGCGCGAGATCACGCTGGCCGTGGGGCAGGCGGCGGGCCTCGCGCACGCCCCGGCGGCGTGGGACGTCTGCGGCGGCGGCTCCGCGAGGTTCCGGACGCCCAAGGACGCGCGCGCAGCGGCACGGGCCAAGGAGGAGCTCTGCTACGTCTGCGCCGACGCCGCGCTCGAGGGCGACGGCCTCCCGGAGCTCGGCGGCGGCCCGCGGCTCGGCAGGGTGCGCTACACGGCCCCCGAGGTGCTGTTCCGCGCCGGCCCGCCGCGCGGCAGGTCGCTGCAGGAGGCCTGCGCCGCCGCCCTGTCCGCGGTGCAGTCGGCAGAGGACCGCGAGGAGCTGGCGAGCAACGTGGTCGTCTGCGGCGGCGCGTCGCTGCTGCCCGGACTCCCCAAGCGCCTCGCCCGCGAGTTGTGGGCGGTCGGGGTCTGCGCGGGCGTCGTGCAGGTGCCGGGCCGCGAGTGCCTGGCGTGGACCGGCGGCGCGATAGTGTCGAGCCCCGGGAACGAGGCGGCCGACGCTGGGCCTGGGTGGCTGACCCGCGAGGAGTGGGACGAGTGCGGGTCATCGGCACTCAATGAGCTCATCCCGCAAAGTACGCAAAAGTAAGGCATGGCATAAAGCCAAAAACCCGTTGACTTGGTATTTTCAGAACATGCTTACTATGTGATAGCACTGGTGGTCTAAGGGTAGAATGCTCGCCTGCCACGCGGGCGATCCGGGTTCGAGTCCCGGCCAGTGCAATTTTTCTCCACGTAGAGTGGTTTATGGGACAAGGGGCTTCGTTTATTTTCTCTGCTTGCACTGTTCTCTCAGTGGCTCGTGTGAGCAGCCAGGTAGTGAGCGACTCCCTGGGCAGTAGGCTTCATCGCCTCCTTGCCCTCGGTCCAGTTGGCGGGGCAGACCTCTCCGTGCTTCTCGACAAACTGGAACGCCTTGACGAGCCTGAGGGTCTCGTCCACGGACCTGCCGACGGGGAGGTCGTTGATCGTGATCTGCCTCACGACGCCGTTGGGGTCGATGATGAACAGCCCGCGCAGGGCGACGCCCGCGTCGGCCCCGTGGTTGATCAGCACGCCGTAGTTGCGCGACAGCGAGTGGTCCGTGTCCGCGATGATCGGGATGTTCATGGGCCCCAGGCCTCCGTTGTTCCTCGGGGTGTTGGTCCACGCCAGGTGCACAAACTGCGTGCCACGTGAATGGTTGTTAGGCCACACGGATCGGCTGCAGGCCATCAGAGAGGGGGCTGCGTACCTCGCTGTCGACCGAGGCTGCGACGACCTCGGTGTTGATGGCGCGGAACTCGTGGGCGTGCTCGCTGAAGGCGATGATCTCGGTCGGGCACACAAAGGTGAAGTCTGGCCAAGTGGCGTTGGCTGGTCAGTGCCTCTGGCGACATCGAACTTAAAGGGGTGGGCGAAGTGCTCACCCATCGGATAGAAGAAGAGGACCAGGTACTTGCCCTTGTAGTCAGACAGCTTCACGGTCTTGAACTCGCCATTGACGAGAGCGGTCTGCAGAACGGACGAGGTGAGTGATACGCTGGCTGAGACCCGGTGTGAAACGGAAGAAGCGGACCTTCTCGAACGAAGGCGCCGGCAGACCGACGGTTGCGACGCTGGGGTTGGCGCACTGGGTAGACTCGCAGCAGCAGCAGCACTCGGAGGCCATCTTGGAGGTTTGGGTTGTTGTTTGCTTGTGGATCTGACTTTGCTCGCTTATTTGTTGTACTGAACAAACGAGGGGATATCGGGCCCCTTAAATATCTCCGGTGCCGTGACGTGCATGCAGGCTTTTCAGGTACAGTGGACCTGATTGTACTGAATCGCACAGCACGCCTGCGCGGTGACAACACAGTGCACCCGACGACAGCCCGCGTTGGCAAATGCCATTCCCCCCTCCCCTTTCCCCCGTCTGCCCAGGAGACAACTCGATCAAACGTAAACGGATTTGTTGTTTCGAGTGTGCACGGGGGTCGCGCGCTCCATGTGCGGCTCTGAATTGCTGGGCGACAGCACGGCGTTGCCCTGAGCGCTGTGCGTCGCCCCGCTGAAATGCACTTCAACCAGCGCACGACAGACAACAACTAACCTGCCCTGACTACTCGGACAGACATCACCAGAGCCCGGGCCACTCGGACCTCAGCGACGCGAGCTCTCGGGCGCGCCCCCGCGCCCTGTTCTCGAGCCGCGCGTTGAGGTCCTTGAGCTGGTGCTCGAACTCGCGCTCGCGCTTGTCGGCGTTGATGGAGATCTCGCGCAGCATCAGCTGCTGCTGCCGCGTGCACGCGACCACCTCGTCGATCATCCGCCTTCGGTCGGACCTTACGAAAATCGAGCCCTCGCGCCGCAGGTTGCACGTCTCCTCCTCCTGGATCTCCTGCATCCTGGAGGCCCAGACGGTCTGCAACCGGCGTCAGCGTGCGTGTTGCGTTGCGCCAGCGAACGAGGCGAGCCGGAGGTGAATTTGACTTGGTTTTTTCAAGGCGAGTGGGTACCTTGTGGTGCTCGATCTGCTGGCGGTGCTCGCGGTCGCACTGCTCGCGCAGGCGGCTGAGATGCGAGAGGTACCTCGTGTCCTCGCTGAGCTCCTTGTCCCAGCGGCGCCGCAGCTCGAGCTCCTTCATGGAGCGCTCCCTGTCGAGGGCCTGAGCGCCGCGTTCGCCGTCGGGGATTCAGTTCTGTTTCTTCGGGTCATGGGCACGGACTCACCGCTTTTTTGTTCTTGGGGTTGAGCTTGATGGGAGGCAGGGCGCTGGGCTCGGGTTTGGCCTCGATTATCGCGGGCAGCTGCATCCCGCGGAACGCGAGCGGCATCGGCACAGCCACCATGCCACCGCCGAGCGCGTCCATGCTTGCGTACGCGGCAGGCCCTTTGCACCCGAGTCCGGCAGTGTAATAATAGTGTCGGGATGATGGTGATCACGGCTTACTGCTCAATCTGGCAGCGCCGGTCCAATTTCGCAGCAACAAATCCTCCGTACGCAAATCTCTCTGAGAGATCTCCGGCGGGCTGATACTGAGATTCTCGTACAGTTTGTGACTGTCCCCCTCGGTCTCCGCTGCGGCGCGCGCGCAACTCCCCTGCCAGATGATCACGAGTCTCTCGGACCCCGTCGTCGTGTACGTCGCGTACTCGACCGCGGTGCACATCGCCGCGTTCCTGTTCACGCACCTGGTGGTCAGCCCGCGCGTCCTGGGCCGCGCGTACCGCAGCCTGCCCGACGCCGACCGCAAGCGCTGCTCCGAGCGCATCGTGGCCTCGGCCCACGCCGTCTTCGCGACTCTCGGCGCGCTGTCGTGCGTCAGGGAGGTCCTGCCCCCGCTCAGCGGCGTCTGGGACGTCAGCTCGTGGCTCTTCGCCGTCGGTGACGTGTGCCATGACGGCGACTCTGGTCGCTTCTGTGCGTATTTCTCCACTAGCGGTGTTTTATGGGGCGGGTGAGGCGATACCGGGATCCTGAATCGGCGGGAATCGTGCGACCTGGACGACTGACCCGGTGTTGTGGGCACAAGACATGGCGGTGTCGTTCGGGTACTGGACGTCGGACCTGATCCTGTACGCGACGTACGCGAGGCACCACACGCTGGTCGACTACCTGCACCACGCGTGCTCGATGGGCCAGATGGCGATCTTCCTCGTCACGGGCTGGGGATGCTTCATCCCCGTCATTTTCCTCACCAACGAGGCCAGCACCCCCTTCCTGCACATCTCGTGGCTTGCCGGCCGTCTGGGCTGGAGTCCCAAGTTCAAGCTCATCAACCAGGCACGCGCTCAACGCAAGCCTTTTCAATTCTGACTGGGGCTCTGCTGTGCAGCTTTGCTTCGCGGTCATTTTCTTCTTCTCGAGGATCGTGATGGACGGGGCTCTCACGGTGCTCTCGTACTACGCGTGGTTCTCCCCTCGCTGGAGGCCGACGGCTATCCCCGTGTGGATGGGTCATCTCAGCATGTTCAACATGGGGCTTTTCATGATCGTACAGTTCATCTGGTTCCACAAGATCATCCACATTGTCCGTGCCAAGGCATCGGCTGCATCTTCCAAGCCCAAGTCTGCCTCTAAGGACCAGTGATCACTGCTGCCACAATACCAATACACTTTCCCATCTGGGCACAAAGCTGCTCTACTTTCCCAGCTGTTTCCCTTTGACAACCATTTCCAGGATTTTCCAATTATGATAAAAAGATACAAAGATAAGTAATGCCAGTACTGATGGCTTCACAGGGATATATGTCAATAGAGTGGTTGCGGAGGGTCTAGGAACAGCAGCTTGAACAATGAAGCAACTGTGAGCATCAGATGACTGCAGCAGAAAGGCCGAATGTGATCAGCTGTAATCATACACGTGACTGTTATAATTGAGAATCTGAAGTTTATAAAGACGAGTTACTGCAGCAAGAAGAATTGAGTTTATGTATGAAGTATGAATTACATGTTTGAATTTACCTTATCTTGCACATAGAGGAGGAAATAAAGTGATTACTGAAGTGAAAAGGACAAACGTCCAGCAAAACGAACCATTGTATGAACAGATGCTCGTAGTCATGTACGAGCAGAATGGAGACCATACAGTCCAAAGGTACACGATGCTGAATGGCTCTGTCATCATGCAGATTGGATATGAGAGCATGTTCAACAAGGTGTTTTAATTGGAGATTGTCAACTCAGTGCAGGTTCCAAGATGACCAATTTCCAAAATATATATATTCTTTATGCTCTTTCACCTCATGAGGGAAAGCATGGAAAAGAACTTAAAACTCTGACAGAGGAGAACAAACGTAAAATGCTGCTGTTAAACATGCCCTTGGCCATGTTGAAAGTGATTTTTGCATCAATGAAGAATTTGTGAAGCAGCCTGCATAGTTCATGGGGTGGAGATCCCTTTAATCATTAAGCAAATGAGGAGTCTGCTGTAGACAACTTCATCTTGGAGGATTAATACTTCTTGAGAAAAAATTGTTCTGAAGAGAAATCAGTATGCTCTTAGTTCACAAAAAACACATAAAATGCAAACAGAATTAATAAATGTCATTTCACAAATTCGATTGAATTGGCCAAAGACCAATTCATAGGACTTAGTGAAATGACATTGTTATATACGGTAGTGGTTGCTGTATACAATGCAGTGCAGAGAGACATCAGAAAGATTGATGGTGAAGAGTTAGTTTGCTTATTGTGGAGGAGAGAAGAAGAGTCAGAGGAGGGGAAACGTACAGTTATTCTGTGGAAGTTTGTTTCAAGTGTATTCATAATGATAGCCACTGCACTGAAACCAGTGCAGCGGCAAGAGGCACCCATGTGTGATAGGGAGAAAGATGTGAGAGTGAAGTTAATCCGAAATGATAAGAGAAAAACGCATCCCTCCTAGCATCTTCACGATGTGGTGCAACTCTGTCTCTGTCAACTCCAGGACAGGCATGTCCTTCTAGCCTGCCCTCCACAAGTTCCACCAAATCTGAATGTTCAGCATAATGGTCTCGTACAATTCACAGGTATGTGGATATCTGGGCCATTGACTTCTCATGGCCCAGCCACAAGCAGAACGAGTTCGACAAGTACAGGGGGCACATGGTCACATCCAGGTGGTGATGAACAACCAGGGCATCTCCATGGACATTCGTGGCTTGTACAAGGGGGTTCACCATGATCTGAAGATCTGGCAGGGCTCAGCTCGATGCATGAGACTGCAAGGGACATGACTGTTTGCTGACAATGCCTGTGTCAGTGCCATGCAGTGAGCTGCTGACCCCCTTCAAGCATGCCTTGCTGTATGACAAGAAAGACAGAGGAGAACTGTCTTGTGTACACCTGGTTTGAACAACCAGGTGGTGCTAGGGCAGTACTTAAAATGTTCTAAGAACAATTATTTACCCTGGATAAGCACATTGAAAGAGGTGAAATATGTGTAGACTTGAACGAAGAGAAAATGAAAAATGAAACTACAGTAGATATCATAACCAACTGCCCCCATTACAAACTATGTTCAACAGAAAGGGTTATAATTCAGCTTTGCATCAGCAATTGAATGCATAATCAGTGTCCCGCTAGCAACAGCATGGAGACCGGGTCATCTAGATGAGATGAGGCCGGTTCTGGTGCGCGCGTACAACACGCGCAGCGTGCTGCTGAAGCTGTATGTATGTTCGCGTGCGCCTGGTGTCTGCCAGATCGAACCCGTGCATGCAGACGACGGTAGCATCTTTCTACACGTGTCCTGGAAATACGTCGGCCAGACGTCTATTTACCGGCTCCGATGTAGATGAAGTTGGCCCAGAAAGCGGGGTTACTGGTCTCCGATCGCATAGCGGACGATGCCCTCTGCAGCGCCGCCATAGCATCGTAATCACACAGCAGCAAGTGGTTGTAGAACAGCTCTGCGAATCGCACTCGCTGACCATAGCCCTCCTCGGCGATCCATAGCGACGCGACGACCCCTCGTGCTCCAGCGAAAAGCCATGACCGCGCGATACCCAGGATGCCCTCGCCCTCGCCAAACGCGCAGTAGCTCAGCACAACCAGCGGGTGCCCTCGCAGCTTGAACTCCTGTATGTCCGACGCCCTGAGCCACCCGTCGTCGCTGCTGGGGTCGTGCCTCGTCAGGGCCAGCGCGCCCGAGATGCTCATCTCGTTTTTGTAGAACACTGCGCTGTTTCCGTGCGTGCAGAGGTGCACGACGGTCGCCTCCTCGATCGCTGGAAGCACCTTGCCCTTGGTGGCCTCACCGCCCAGGAACAGCCGACGCTGTACATCGGGCTTCAAAGCGCCTGCGATCCTTTTCGCCTCGTCCTCGGCTCCCGGGATGGGCTTCTGCGGCTCTACTTGTAGCGGGGCGGTGGGCATAGGGTCTGGGTTGGCAACAACGACAACCTTGTGGGGCACGGGATTGTGCCCGCGCTTGCGGAGAGCCTTGTACACGCGGAGCGAGGGACACGTGACCACGGACACCAGGTCCCCCAGGGGGGTCGTGGACCCCGGCAGAACGAGCGCGCAGAAGGGCACCGACCACAAGCTCCCGTGCGGGACCCACACGACGGTCTTCTTGGGGGCAGCTCCGCACAGCTCGCGCATCTTGGCGACGAAGACGGCGTTCCTGAACATCATCGCGGACAGCTCCAGGAGGTCCTCCTGCTGCACTGTGCCCTTGGCGCAGCTGGCGATGAGCTGCCTGAACCTCGTGCAGACGCCGGTCCCCGCGCCCCCGAACGACATGAGGCGCTCCTGCAGTATCTCGCTCGGCCTGCAGCGCTCGGGAACAATCCACGCCCAGACGCCCTCGTCTGGGAACTCCTTGGCGACAAGGAAGCACACGTGGTTGCGCTGCGCGAGGTCGCACACTTCGTCGTGCGACACGGGCCCCTCGTCGAATGCCGCTGGCAGCGTCGGCATGTGGTTGCGCAACCTGTCCTCGACGGCGAGTGCCTCGCCCTTGCACCCCTTGTCCAGCAGCACGCGCACGAGCAGGTTGAACGCCTCGGTCTGCTGCTTGAAGATCTGCACCCGGCGCTCCCAAGTGCCCGCATCCCCGCGGATGGCGTCGTACAGCGCCAGCGCCGCCCGCGTGTGCGTGATGGCCAGGGCCAGCAGCCGCAGCGAGCTGTAGGCGCACGCGAGGTTGTACCGCGCGTTGCCCTCAGCGAACTTGTCGCCGACCTCGGTGGCGATCGCGAGTCCCTGCTCTAGAAGCTCCGTTGCCCTGTGGTAGTCGCCCAGCCTGTGATAGGCGCCTCCGAGGCATGCGTACGTCGCGCCCTCCGCGGCCCTGTCCCTCAGCTCGCGCGCAACGGTGAGTTGCTTCTGGTGCCACTCGATGGCCTTTTGGTGCTCCCCCATCGCCGTGCACACGTCCCCGATGCTGCCGTACGTGTCGCGCTCCGCGCCCCTGTCTCCGAGCTCCTTGGCGACTGAGAGGCTCGACTCCAGCAGCTCCAGCGCCCGCGCGTGCTGCCCGAGCGCGCAGCACGCCCTGCCGAGGCACGCGAGCGCCCTGCGCAGCCCGGGCTTGTCGCAGGCGTCCTTGCACAGCGCCAGGTGCCTCTCGTGGAACGTGGCGGCCCTGGCCCAGTCGCCCATGCCGCCGTACGCCCGCCCAATGTCCGCGCAAGCTACGCACTCTGCGCCCCGGTCGCCCGCCTCCCGCGCGATGGCCATGTGCGCCTCGTGGAGGTCGATGGCCTTGGCGTAATCCCCGAGGCTCTGGTACGTGCTCCCCAGGTGCCCCAGAGCGCGGCCCTCGGCGGCTGTGTCTCGCAGACCGCGGGCGATGGCGAGGTCCTTGTTGTGCAGCTCGAGCGCGCGGCCGAAGTCGCCGATGCCGTTGCACGCGACGCCGAGGTTGCCGTAGGCCCTGCCGATGTCCGCGCGGTCCTGCATCTCCTGGGCGATCTCGAGGTTGCGTGCGTGCATCTCGCGGGCCCTCTCGTACGCGCCCATCGCGCAGTACGCGTCCCCGAGCGCCCCGTAGGCCGCGGACTCGTCCCTGCGCTGCCCGAGCCTCTTGGCGACCTCCGCGCGCCTCTCCAGCGCCTCGACGGCCCTCTGGTGCTGCCCTAGCCTCAGCAGGCAGAGCCCCAGCCTCTCGCAGCTCCTCCCCTCGGCCTCCATCTCCTTGGCGTCCTGCTCGCAGGCCATCAATCGGGCGCGCACGTCAGCCCCCGCACAGAGTCCGCATCGCGAAGAGCCAAGCAGGCCAAGCGGAGCGGGCGCGGAATGCAGGGAGGCGGACCCTGGAGACCGTGCGGGAGGTCTCGTAGTACTCGACGGCCTTGACGATGTCGCCGAGGCTGTCGTAGGCGTCGCCCAGGAGCCCCGCGATGCGCCCCGTCCGCTGCCAGTCCGACATCTCCCTGTGCCCCGCGTCAGCGACCAGCCGGCCAGCCGAGGGAGGGGGGGGTCCTCGTGGCGTGCCGCGCGATGGCCAGGGCCTTCTCGCAGATGGCGACCACGTTCTGCGGGTCGCCGAGGGCCGCGTGGGCCGCTGCGAGGCTCTCGAGGGCCCTGCACTCGGCGGCCCTGTCCCCCGCGGCCCGCGCGTCGGCCGCCTTGCGCTCGTAGAGCTCGATCGAGCGGTTGTGCTCCCCCAGGCTGTCGTAGAACTCGCCCAGGTCCGCGATGTGCCGCGTGCCGCGCTTGGCGCCGCTCTGGGGCAGCGGCCGCGGAGACTCCTGCCCGTTCTCTGCGTCCCGCAGCTCAGCCACGACGCCCACCGGCTGCTCGCTCGGCACCTGCGGGGGCGAGGGGGTGTCGGTTGCGGGGGCGCGGAGAGGGAGGAGACTGGGGTGGCCGCCCCCGCAGGTGGCAGGGCAGGAGAGCGGACCTTGACGTGGGCAGACGGCCGCCCGGTTGACACGCCACAGCCCATGAGTCGCAGCAGGGCCAAAAATAGTGGCCGAATATCTACCGCAGATAATCTGTACAGATTGGCTACCAGTTCCAGATTCGGTGGAATTGAATCTGGCTGTCACAGACACCGGATATTTCAGCTGACAGACAACTGAAATCCGGATACAGACCACTGTGGAGTTGAACCTCGGGTCGGTCTTGCTTTAGAAAAAACGCAATAAAGACGCTACTGACCGTGTCGGAAGGGGCTGCTCCCAAGCCCCGTCAATCCAGACATTGTCTAAGTGGGACAGGACTGAAGTCCTTGGAAGGCGTACAGCCCGTATGTCATTCACTCCCGCGGCTGTCCGGGAGCCCGGGCGGTGGATGAGCGGTGCATCTAAAAATAGCGGCACCTGCGGCCAGCCCGCAGCGTGCCCAGCATCGCACGTTTCGCAAGGGGAGGGGGGGCTGTGCCCTCATCGCCACGTCAGCCCGAGGCCCGCCTGCGCGAGGTCGCCGCCGAACCTCTCGAGCAGCCACGCAGCGCTGCCCCTCTGCGCCGCGTCCACCCCGAGCTCCGCGTCGCCCCTCCCCAGCGCCCTGCGCCACGCGTCCCCCAGCTCGCCCAGCGCCTCTCGCGCGCTCTGCGCCGCGTCCTCGTCGAAGGCCCACCAGAGGTCGTCGGCGAAGGCCACCGTGGCCGCGACCAGCTTCCCGAAGGCCCTCGGCCACGACCCCGCGGCAGCGTCGGCCCGCGCGCGCGCGACGCACGAGCGCAGCAGCCTGACCGCGCGGGTGGCCGGCGCCACGTCGCTGGCGCCGACGTCGGAGGCGATGCGCTCGAGGCCGCGCTCGGCAGAGGCCAGCAGGCGCTCGGCGTCGCGGCCGACCCACACGGCGGGCGTCGCGTGGAAGTCGTCGAGCGAGGGCGTCCACGAGTCGGGCGACCCCGCGGGCCGCGGGACGTGGCCCAGGAGGAGCAGCTTGAGGCCGGTCGCCTTCTCGCGCTCCGAGGTCTCGGCGACCCACTGCTTGTAGGCGGCGCTCTGCTCGATGCGCGCGTTCAGCTCCGTGTCCTCCTCGAGCTCTTCGTCCTCGTCCTCGTCCTCGCCCTCGCCCTCGCCCTCGCCCTCGCCCTCGTCGTCCCCGCCTTCGTCCTGGCCGCTGGCGCTGGGCGCGGGCTTGTCGCTGCTCGACATCCCCCGCTGACACGCTTTAGAATCTGGGCGAGATTCAGGTATCTCGCCGATTGTTCGGGTGCAGGGATATCTTTAGCTTGGCGCGCGCTGCGCGGGTGTCGGCACCATGTGAGTCCAGCAGCGCTCTCTCAGAAGCCTCTCTCACGCCCGCCGCCAGGGGGGACCTGCGCTCCGGCAAGTCGTACTGCGAGTTCTGCCACACGTTCATCCAGAACAACTGGGCGGTGCGCCGAGCCGTCGCCGCTGCAGCGCATCTGACGCCGTCGTGGCCCGGACGCGTGCGCAGGCAAGGCAGGCCCACGAAAACGGGGTCCGGCACAAGCTGGCGGTGAAGCACCACATCCAGGACCTCAGGCGCAAGAGGCGGGACGAGGGCAGGGAGGAGCGCGATGTGATGCGCGAGATCCGCGGAGCCGTCCTGGTCGGTTTCCTGCCACGTCATTCGTTTGATTTGCGCCCGCTCAGTCTTCTCGCTCGCTCGCTCTCGCAGGCCGCGGAAAAAAGCTTCGGCAAGAGTGTGCGGTCGGGCTACCAGGGGGCGGACGAGAGCTTCAAGCCCATCCTCGTGGCGCCGCCCCGCGCTGCTCCCGCAAGGCCGTCCGCCGCAGCCCCTGCGCCGGCAGCGGGCGCCGCCGCTGCGCCACAGCCGGCAGGCGCCAGCGCCCCGGAGGACTCGGACGCTGCCTACACCGCATGGAAGGCCCGTGTGGCTGCTGGGGAGGTCGAGGAGCAGGCGCCGATACCCGGCAAGTGGACGACGGTCGAAGAGGGCGAGGGGATGTACGCGAGCACGGGCATGGGCGACGGCAGTGTGCTCGAGATGGTCGAGGCAGAGGCCAAGGCCAAGGCCAAGCGCAAGCGCCCTGTCGAGGAAGGCGAGTTCTGCGAGGACTCGTCCGACGAGGAGGACCCAGAAGACCGCGAGGCCATCGAGGGCCTCAAGGTGGCGCAGCCCAGGCGCAGGCTTGAGCCCAAGCCCATTGCAGGCGGGAGCCTTGCCGCCGCGGCCGCGGCGCCAGTGGTTGGCCCGGACGGCAACCCTGTGCAGGTCAAGCAGGAGCAGCCCCTGTTCAATGCACCGAGAGGAAACACCAACCGCTCTTTCCGCAAACGACCCCGCGGAGAGGACAACTAAGAGAGCCTGCCGTGCCAGCTGGCTAACCCAACACCGCCGTTGGTTATGCACGATGGAAGAAGCTCTTTTTTATTCAGGAAAGCAAACGCGGTCCGTGGGGAGGTCACATGAATGGGGGCTCGCGTTGCCCGTCGACAAGGAAGTTGAAGATGAAGCTCGCCTTCTTCTTGAGCGACGCTGCCGTGTCCGCACCTGTCTGCGCAGGGTCCCGGCGCAGAATGACACTGGAGAACAGCACAGCTGGGAAGCACGACAGTGAGCCATACAGCATTAATAACTCCAAATGAGTGCGTACAAAGGCGCTCGGGAGTGAGGTTGTTCTTCTCGCTGAACTTGAGGACCTCGCGCAGGAAAGACATAATGTAGTAGAACACGTTGAAGTGCACGGCGTTGAGGTGTGTCCCGACGATGGTCTTGCACTGCAGGTACGAGAAGCTCGCGTCGAGACACATGTTATACAGCCCCACGGGTATTACCGGCTCCGTCAGGCTCTCCAGGAACCGTATCATCGTGTCCGCCATCGAGTGCACGTTGAACTCTGAAAGTGGGAACGTTACAAACACGCTACGAGCTATTCGGCGGCGCACGTTTGCCATTGAAGCTGTCGCCGGTATCGAGGCACTCCCTGATCTCTTCCATGCCGGAGGAGCCGGCCTGCATGAAGAGCTCCGGCTCCTCCATGCCGTTGCGGTAGATCCAGTCGACGATGCGCCAGAGCTCCTTGGGTATCGACAAGGCCTCCTCGCTGCCCTCGGCAACGGGGTGCGACGAGCGCACCGGCCTCGGGTACAGCAGCAGCCTCTCGAGCGACATGCCGAAGCTCGACCTCATGTAGTTGCCCGAGAGCGACACGAAGAAGTCCTTGCCGTTCTCGAGGTGCAGCACGAGGATGTCCTCGAGCTTCTCCTTGCCATTGTTGAGGGCCGGCGCGCTCCTGCTGTCGACCGAGACGGTGAGCTTGATCTCCGTGCCCTCGCCAGGCATCACGATGCCCGTAATGGGGGCGATCTGGAGCCAGGTCTTGTGCACGGTCCTCTCGTAGTTCTTCGGTATGAAGCGCCACCTGGCCATGACCTGCCCCGAGTTGCGCAGCGTCACGACGCGCGTCTGGGGGACCATGTAGTGCACGTTGCCGTACGTGATGCTGTTCTCGCTCAGCTGTATGTCGGGCATGCACTCGTTCTCCATCGTGTCGAGCTTCTTGAGCAGCTCCTGGTACACCCTGCTGCGCGCATCGGGGATGATCGTCTTGATCCGTATCGAGAACAGCGCAGAGACGGGCCTGTGGTCCGACGACAGGATCTCGTGCCTCGAGTACGAGAGTATCTGCACGTTCTCCGGCTCCGGCGTCTTCCAGAGGACCCGGTCGCACCAAGCAGGCGTCCTGACCTTCTCACTCGTGTCCTGCGGAACGCGTCTTGAGCGTGCTGCGTGGCGGAGCGCGCACGACGCACGTAGTTGGTGCTGTTCTTGTCGTACTTGTACGTCGGGGCGAACTTGATCGGGGCCTCGAAGAAGCCCTCGAACGAGAGCCCTCTCTTCATCTGGTTCTTGAGCTGGTCCGCCTCCAGCAGGGCGGCATAGTTCCCCGCCGTTATCTTCGCCCTGACGTCTGCAACAGGTAACGACGTCAGCGCCAGAGTGGCAATGACACAGAGAGAGAGAGAGAGAGAGAGAGAGAAGCTCACACAGAGGCAGAAGCAGAGAGAGAGAGACAGAGACAGTAAGGCACAAGGAGACAGACGAGGAGACACACGAGAGAGACACATACACAGAGGCAGAGGCAGACAGCAAGAGAGAGAGAGAGAGAGAGAGAGAGAGAGAGAGAGAGAGAGAGAGAGAGAGAGAGAGAGAGAGAGAGAGAGAGAGAGAGAGAGAGAGAGAGAGAGAGAGAGAGAGAGAGAGAGAGAGAGAGAGAGAGAGAGAGAGAGAGAGAGAGAGAGAGAGAGAGAGAGAGAGAGAGAGAGAGAGAGAGAGAGAGAGAGAGAGAGAGAGAGAGAGAGAGAGAGAGAGAGAGAGAGAGAGAGAGAGAGAGAGAGAGAGAGAGAGAGAGAGAGAGAGAGAGAGAGAGAGAGAGAGAGAGAGAGAGAGAGAGAGAGAGAGAGAGAGAGAGAGAGAGAGAGAGAGAGAGAGAGAGAGAGAGAGAGAGAGAGAGAGAGAGAGAGAGAGAGAGAGAGAGAGAGAGAGAGAGAGAGAGAGAGAGAGAGAGAGAGAGAGAGAGAGAGAGAGAGAGAGAGAGAGAGAGAGAGAGAGAGAGAGAGAGAGAGAGAGAGAGAGAGAGAGAGAGAGAGAGAGAGAGAGAGAGAGAGAGAGAGAGAGAGAGAGAGAGAGAGAGAGAAACGCACCGGCGTCGTCGCCGTCGATGCGGTAGTTGAGGTCGCCGATCCAGAAGAGGAAGTCGTGGTCGTAGACAGTGTAGGTGCCGCCGTCGCCCTCGAAGAGGATGTTCCTGGCGATGTCGTGGAAGTCCTGGTTGCGCCGCAGCACGTTCTCGCTGTGCGCGTTGAGGTGGCTGTTGACCACGCAGAACGAGCTGTCGCAGATCCTGAAGCGCGCGGCCACCCCGCCCTTGTTGCCCATCACCCCCATGATCCCCGTCGCCGCCAGCCCGCTCTGCAGGTCCGACACCTGGCCCAGGTGGTCCCGCTTGATGTACACGCAGAGCAGCACGCCCACCAGCTGCTTCATCATAATCTGCGCTCGCGCCGAGGGGGCAATTTTTGAACAATTGTTGGCGCAGGCAATAAGCGGCGGGACGCGGACCAGCACGTAGTCGCCGATTCTCTTGAGCGTGTAGCTGATGGCGTTCTCCCAGGGGACCGCCTGCGACGTGTCGCCGAGCACGAGCGCCGACGCGCTGAGGTCGAGCTCCTGGAACCCGATGCAGTACACGTCGGCCGGCGGGCCCGAGCACAGCCACGTGTCCAGCGACACGCCGGGCTTCTGCCCGTTCACGTTCCACGTCCCGCAGAACACGCTGGGGGGGCGCGCGCGCGGTGCCACGTCAGCGGCAAAAAAGAGAAATTCAAATGTGGACTTTGTGGCCGCGTCAACTGTCGGAGGGGGGGAGCGAGGTGGGAGAGGGCGGGAATGGTGCGGAGAGGAGTGGGAGGGAGCGTACGTGGCGGTGGACTGGCGGGTGAACTCGGACTCGCGCTCCTTCATGCGCTTGGTGGTCCACGCGGCTGTGGCGTCGGTTGGGCCGCTGACCGGCATCAGCTTGGTGCGCGCAGCCGCTGCGTCGGCGCCTGCGGAAGGCACGGGACGCGTGAGGCACGGGGCGGTGTGGGTGGGCGCTGGGTGGTACCGGCAGGCGGCACCGGGGCGCGGGGATCGAAGCCGCCGCTCATTCAAAACAGTGTGGACAGAAAAAATCTCGCAAATATCTCAGTTTGTAAACCGAACCGTTGGGTGTCCGTTCCGTGTGGTCTTACTCTCACTGAGACACCATCCCTAACCCTGTTCAAGGATCGACAGAGAGTTGGACTCGTCACAGCTTTTTCCTCATAAGATGTTCTTGGCATATCTGCAGGTAGAATCGGCATTAGATGGCCCGACGGAGAGGCGAGTGGGTGTATGAGGAGTATTCGAGCACGGGACTCTGCATGGGTGGAATCAGGCCGAACTCACGCCCACGAATTTCTTACCGTCGAGCTCTAACTATAGTTTTTGCAGTCCTGATGACACTTTCTCGGACAGCACAGCTCCGCCTCGTCTTGGTCTTCAATGCTGCGGCCTGCCTGGTCTCGCTGTGCTGGTTCTGGATCCACGTCCTCGAGCCGGTCGTCGCCATTCCCATCGCGATGCTCCTCCGAGCGCACGCCCACTTCCTCGACCCTCTCTACCGCACCATATCGGGTGAGTCATCGGCTGCATGGGCATCCCTCAGGTCTCACGCGGACTCTACAGGGCCGACAGTCGTGATGGCCTTCGCGTCCGGCGGCATAATGTGGACCAGCGCTGTCGTATTTGGGCCCGAGTACTACGAACTCGGGGAGCGATCAGTATTGAGACACACTTTACAGTCACTGATGGCTGGCGATTGCAGGCGATGATGGCAGTATGGCTACACGGTCTGTTCCCCGTCGCTGTATGCCTCGTCGGGATCTATGTGGTCCTGTCCTCTGTGCTATTGGGCCACCTACTGGCAAAGACGTCTCGGGTGAGATCCTCAAGTTCGTGTGTGGGCTTCTGTCCTAACAAGGACCAGGTGTGGCCCTCTGGTGACGAGTCCGAGCCCAGGGTGAAACAGGACGGATGGGTAGAAGGCGGTCCCAAGCACGGCAATCCGCTGGCTAAGTCCCAACTGTCCGAGGTGGTAATCATAGAGTACGACAGCAGCAGTGAGAGCGAGACTTCGGAGGACGAGAGGGCGCAGCAAGGAAAGAGTCTGGCCACGGCACCAGACAACGGGGTCGCGCAAACGAGCACCGCGCATGCGAATGAATTGCCCACCAGGGCTAAATCAGCTGTGTTGTAGTAGCAAAAAGTCCAGGCTTTCACCGGGGCATCCAGCATTTGCTTTCTGGATGGGCGGCACACGCCATTCTCCTAATAAAACCATTCGATCATTCGGTCACGCGGCGCTTCTTATCGTTGTCGGCGTCCATCGGCTCGCCCGGCCTCTTGTTGTGGACCTGGGGCGCCGGGGGCGCTGCTGCTGCTATGGCCGCCGGTGCAGGCTTCGCCGTCTGTCGGAAGATGGTTGGCCCAACGTTGATGGGGAAAGTGAGAACGCACCTGCGGCTTAACCGGAACAATCTTCCACGCGGAGGGCTTCTTTGGTCGCTGCTGCTCGCGCCCAGCGGCGGGCTTGCCATCGCCCCTGCGGTGGTGATCGCCGTCCTTGCGGACATGGTGGCGATCGTCGTGCGCGTCGTGCCTCAGCTTCTGCTCGTGCTGGACGCGCAGGGCGGCCAGGACGTCCTTGGGCATCACAGCCTCGATCGGCACGACGAGTCCGTTCCCTCGTATCCACTCGAGCCAGTTGGCCCAGTGCTCGTCGTGGGCCAGCGTCTCCGAGTCGCCCAGTACAACCAGGCCCCTCTTGGCCCTCGTCAGAGCCACGTTCATACGCCTCCAGTCGCGCAGGAAGCCGACCTTGCCGCCGCTGTTCGCACGCACGCACGACAGGATGATGGCCTCCTTCTCTCTGCCCTGGTAGCCGTCGACTGTGTACACAGTGACGTTTGCCAGCGCGAGGTCCTCCTCTTCCTCCTGGGCAGAGAAGTCGCCTATGCTGGTGCACCCTATGCCGGCCTCGCGCAGTCTCTCCGCGACCAGGCGGACTTGCCCTGAATACGGCGTGACAACGCCAATGTGCCCAGGCTTGTTTTCGGGCTTCGAGAGGAACATCTTGATTATAGCCACAGCGACATCGGCCTCGAGGCGGTTGGTCTTGCTCTGGTCAATCAGGGTCTCCTCCCGGTGCTTGACGTCGATGTAGGCCACAGGCTGGTCCTCTCCGAGGGCCTCTATAACGCTCTCCATCGCCGGATTCGGCGTCGGCGCCGGAGTGGGCGTAGGCGTGGGAGTGGGAGTGGGCGTGGGAACCGGCGTCGGAGGCCTGCTGGAATCGAGGCCCGCGTCGACAGTCATCTGCTCTGCTGGGCTTTGCGCAGCAGGAGATTGGCCATCGCCGCTCACGGGCGATGCCTCCTGAGAGCGGTCTTCCGAAGGCTGTCGCGAGGCATCCAGAGGCTCATTCGACAATGCCGGCGACACGGCGGCTTGCTCGCTCAGGGCCGGAGATGCGCTTGCTGCGCTGGCCTGATCGGCCTGATTCGACTCCGCGCTCGCCTGGTCGCTCGAAGCGGGAGACAGGGACCTACCGTCTGGGCCGGGGCAAACGGAGCTCGGGGTGCTGTCCTTAGGGCTGTCGCTGGTCGCAGAAACTGCATCCGATTCCGGCTTGCTCTCCGTCTTACCCTTTGGCCATGGGAAACCAACGATTGCCTTCCTCTGGTCCTCAGTCACACCGTCCTTCATCTTCCCGCCGTAGAAGTGCTGCGACGGCCAGCGCGAAATCAGGGGATGCCTACGGGCGCTGTCAGAAGTCGGCAGTCCTTATTGGTCGCACATTCTGTACTGCACATCGAGCAGGAAGGGGTCGATGCCGGCCTTGACCAGCCGCTCGAACAAGCTCGTTTGCAAGGCGCTGGCTATGCGAGCGGTTAGAAGGGGTGTGGAATCATGTGACGAGTAGCGTACAGGTCCGAGCGTCCTGAGAGACGATGGTGGGTCCCAGCTGGTTATCGTCTCCGATCAGAATGAGCTGCTGGCAGCCCCTGACGATCGGGCAAAGAGCGGCAGGCTCAGTCGCCTGGGTGCACTCTGAGCTGACGTAAGTCTGAGATACGCAGTGAAGAGGTACCGTCGATGACAACAACGGGGAACTTCAGGCCGTTCAGAATGGGGTGCCCCGCGCCGATGCACGTGGAGCAGATCACCTCGGCGCCCTGCGTTCGCTGAGTACGCACAAAGTTGCTTGGGTGAAAAGCGTACGTAGACGACCGACTGAATGATGGTCGTCTCGATCTTGTTGAGCTCCTCGATCGTGTGGACCCCTTGCTCTCGCAGCTTGTTGAGAGTCTGTGCACCACCATCAGAACAGAACATTCGCGCGCCACACGTACGCCGATCATAGGGTGCGTTGCGACCTTCTGGTCGAAGGTGGCCTCACGCAGCTCGGGCCTCACTCGGACAGGCGCGCCAATTCTGAGGGCGTTCACTACATTGGCCTCTTTAATACCGCGTCGAAGTCCGATGTGGCGTACCTCCGTTCGCAAGCAGCCCTTCGAGGAGGTTGTCCGTCCCGATCTGTCGTGCCGGTAATCAGGCACAAAAACGAGGCGGGGACGAGAGTTAACACACGTTTGTGAAGGCGGTGGCCAGGATGGTGATCCCCTTGCCCCGGAAGTAATGGGACAGCAGCGTCAGCAGGCGCACGGCCGTGCTAGTCTTCCCCGTCCCGGGCGGGCCTTTGATGAGGCTCAGGCGCCTGCCTCAAGCCTGTAAGTTGCCTCCGAAACGAAACGAGCTCCGCAAACCTCTTGGGGATCTCCATGATGGCCCGCTTCTGGCTGTCGTTCAGCCTCCACTTGGTGAAGTTGGCAGGCAGCTCTGCCGAGTCGTAGATCGTCTTGATGAACGGCGGCTGAACGCACGGGACGCGTCAGCAAGTGGAAGCCACGAGCGTGTGCGCACAGGAGGGCGCTCGGCGAGGGCGGCCAGAGGGACCCTGTTGTCCCCGATGAAGAACGACGTGATCTCTGGCGTCGGCGGGACGAGTGCCCCCTGCTCGTGATGCTGCTGCTTCTTGGACAGGTTTGCATCGGGCGAGACCAGCCCGGTCACGACCGACAGCGCCTCGACGCATCTGCTGTACGTCGAGCTGTTGGCGCTCTTGTCCAGCCTCTGCTCAGAGCGTTAGCCACCCCCCGCGCCCAAACCCGGGGAACGTGCCCACACGCCCTTGTTGAGGTCCCGCGGGAGCTCCTTGCACGAAAGCAGGATGCCCTCGGGCCCCCTCTCGACCACGACGCCCTCCATGCCGAGGTCCCTGAGCGGGCTGGTCCTGCTCACCACGACGAGGTCGCCCTGCACGCGCAGTGGCGTCAGTGCGACACGGGGAGGCACGCGAGGGAGGGAGCCACGCGCCTGCTGGAATCTGTTGTAGGGCATCCTGCCGCTCTGGTCCTGGAAGATGGCCGTGGGCTCGCCGAGGATGAAGCCCTTGCGCTGCCCCTCGAGGTTGAACAGCGCGAAACCCTCGCTGTTGACGCAAATTGATGTGAGCAGGGGGCAGAGACACCCGGGAGGCATCTGACGAGCCCCCAGCAGATCAAATGCAGCGAGGGGGCGAGGGGCACAAAGAAAGATGACGTCACGAGGAGAGAGGGGGCGGCACCTGCGGAGGCGGGAGATGGGCCAGTCCTCGACGCGGGCGCGGGAGATCGCCTTCTCGGCCTCGAGCTCGGCGGTCAGCAGCTGCGTCCACTTCTCGTGGTACTCGCGCTTCTTCGCAGCCTCGTGCGTGCCCATGATGCGCGGGGGCGCCCCCACGCGGCCCTGCGGGGGGGACGTCACCGTGACGTGTCGCACACAGTGGCGAGCGGGACGCGTGTCAGACGACGAGGGCGGACGGAGGAACGAAGCGGAGGCGGCGCGCGGACCATGATGGAGGCGACCTGTGCGGCGTTGACACGGGCGGCGCAGGCACGGAGGTTGGCTGACATGTCTGCGAGGCAATCAAAGAGCGGCAGACAACTGAACGTCCGCCCCTTCTGCGCCGATATTCTGGAAGGGGTTCGATATTTTAGCCGATCCGAAATCTCTCGAATGACGCACAATTGCCCTACACTGGGTTCGCCGGCCCGATGCGTGGCCAACACCTCGGACTCGTATGCTGAGCGTCTTCTCCCTCACTCTGTCGCGGCCTGTAGTCCCCTCGAAAACCTCAGATATTTCAGATTCTAGTGGTTTTGTTGTCTCGCGAGCGGGGATGCTGAAGAAGTACGACCCCTTCCCCCGCGCGCCGAGGCGTTCAGGACCGCTAACACCCCCCATCCCCCACGCTCGCTCCCGGACCTGCCCGCCACCACGCGCAGGTTCGACAGGGATTCGGTGGCCTCGCAGAGCCAGGTGCGCAGCTCCGTCCAGCGCGGCATCCGCCAGTCCATCCTGGCCTCGTACCCCGCCCTGGCCCCGTACCTCCCCGACATCCTCCCCAAGGTCCCCCTCGCCCTCCCTCCTCCTCTCCCCCTCTCCTGCTGACAGAGCGGCGTGTGGCCCGAGCAGAAGCACCCGCTGTTTGTCGTCAAGTGGTGCGTCAGCTGCTCTCTGTGTCTTCCCCTTCCTCCTTCCCCCCCCGACTCATCGGCGCTGACACTGCTCTCTGGGGCCGGATGGCGGGTCGGGCGGCGCCTTGGGGGGACCCAGCCACGATCACGTGACGATGGTGGCCATCGACAACGAGCCGCAGTTCTTCAACGTCAACGACGGGCAGTGGATCCCCACGCTGCGCCTGCTGCACAAGTGTCAGTACTCTCCTTGATGCATACCACCCATACCGCTCTTCAGTCCTGACTCCCCTGCCATCCCGCCAGACCCCTTCATCCTGCCCAGGTACCAGGTCGACAAGGGCGCCATCAAGTTCGGTACGTGCAGTGCAGCACGTGACTGCCCCCTCCTCTTCCTTCCCCTTTCTTTCTCGCTGACTGTGGTGGTGCCCCGCAGTGCTGTCGGGAGCGCAGATCATGTGCCCCGGGCTCACGTCCCCCGGCGGCAGGATGGAGGACGTGGACAAGGGCGCCATCGTCGTGCGTCACTCTGCAAACTAGCTTCCCTCCCCGGGGGCACACCCTTCTCTCTGGCAGCGCTGACACCCCACACTTTGCGCCCTCTGCAGGCCATCATGGCCGAGGGCAAGGAGCACGCTCTCGCCATCGGGCAGACCACGATGTCCACCGCAGACATGTGCGAACGAGAACACACACACACACACACTGTGGGGGTGGGGGGTCTGCAACTGGAATGCAGCGTGAAGCTAACATCGCCGCTCGCCGTCTCTTCCGCCGGGACAGACGCGCCAAGAACAAGGGGCCGGGCGTGGAGAACCTGCACTCGCTGCTCGACGGCCTGTGGCAGCTGAAGAAGCTCGATTAAGCACTCTCCCTCCCTCCCTGGCGCGGGGGTCAGTGCATCCCGTCAGGCAGCAACAAGACTAAACAAAGGGGCTCGTCCAAACGACTTGCAACTGGTCGCATGACCCCACGGATCTCTTGGAGCAGCAGCCGATCCGATTCATCTGCCCCGATTCGCGGAACTAGATTCACCCACAGCGACAGAAAAAATCTGAGCCAACAATCTCCCATGCGGTGCGCTGACGACCGAGCCGCGGCGGTGGTCCGGGCGGCCAAGGCGCTCGCGGACGCCGAGGCCGAGCTCGCCGCAGCCACCGTGGCCGCCGACATGGCCGCCGCTGCGCTGCACGTGGCCCGCGAGCGGCGGGAGGAGTACAGCATGACGTGCATCGACCAGCAGCTGCTCGGCTCCCTCGTGGAGGACGTCCTCGCTGCGGGCGCCCGCCTCGACAGCGCGCGACGCTCGGAGCAAGACGCCAGAGACGCCCTCGGCCGCTGCTCGCAGCCGCCTTGAGACTCGCCAACGAACCTCGGCAAACCCGTCAGGGAAAACGACAGAACATCGGCGAAAACGATAGCTTACGCCGACATACTCGCACCCACCTCTTCGGAACTCTCTCTGAGACAGATTGTTGTGCAGCCCGGTTGGTGTGTGGGCTCTCCGTTGGGTGGACGGCCCTACGAGGGCAGTCCGACCTCACAGAAGCAACAGAAGAGCAGCGAGCACGCACGCGAGCGGTACAGCCAGCCCGACGGCACCGCTCGCCGCCTTGTGGGAGCTGTCGGTGTGCACGGGCACGTGCGAGCTCGCCGTGTCCGCCCTGGACTCGGAGCTGCTGTGCGCGTGCGAGCTCGACTTGGCGCCGGGCTGCTTCCCCGAGCTGCCCGAGCTGCTCGAGGGCGTGGACGGGGGTGGCTCCTTGATGGCGCGGCCCATCGGGATGCTCTGGGCGGTGACGTTGCCCCGGAGCCCGTTCTCGATGTAGGAGGTGAGGGACTCGATGTCGAGCATGTCGGTCTCGGTGGTGTTGGGGAGGTTGGCGAACAGCGGCCACCCGTCGCCGCCCCCGGCCACGAAGTTTGTCGTCACGACACGGTACTTCCTGGCGAGGTCGAGCTTCTGGCCCCCGACCTCGATGGACCAGACGGTGGCGTTGCCGCCCGCGCTGGCCCAGTACTTGAAACTGAGGCCCGCCGTCGCCAGAGGCTTGGCAGCGGCGCCCTCGTTCTGAACCCACGCCGTCACGAGGTCGCGGACCTGACGCACTCGCTCAGCATACGTAAACAGAGAAAAGAGCACACACCTGTGCTCCGGTGAGCGTGATGTACGTGATGGCGTTGCCGAAGGGGACGACGGTGAGCAGCTCCCCGTACTGTATTCTGTGATATACGGAGCATTAAGCGTTTGTAGAGAGAGAGAGAGAGAGAGAGAGAGAGAGAGAGAGAGAAGGTAGGGGGAACCTGTGAGAAGTCTGACCCTTGTCGAGGGCGATGTCCGCGCGNGTAGTAGTAGTAGTAGAGAGAGAGAGAGAGAGAGAGAGAGAGAGAGAAGGTATGGGGAACCTGTGAGAAGTCTGACCCTTGTCGAGGGCGATGTCCGCGCGCAGTCCTCCGAAGTTGGTCATCGCGATCTGGACAGAGCCATCGACCTTGCCGTCGTCCTTGAGGTCTCCGAACCACAGCATCCCGTTGGCGATCAGATTGCCCTGCGCAAGAGCGGGTAAGAGAGGTCATGCAGTTGGAGCGCACCATAGTGCACTCGCCCAGGCCGCCGGAACAGCCGTCCCTCGTGAGGCTGACCGTGGAGACGCCGACGACGCGCTCGACGTAGGGCTTGATTCTCGAATACCACCGGTCGACGAGCTCTTGGGTGGCGTTGTCCCACTCGAGGTCGGAGCACACGTGCTTCCGGGCCTTGGTGGACAGGAAGAAGAGCGTGTACGGGTACTTGTCGTAGCTGATGTCCCGGGTCTCGTTGTCAAAGTTCACCAAAAGCTGAACCCATCGAGATCGAGTCAGCGCGAGCGGAGAAGATCAGAGGGGTCTCGCGAACCTGCCCGATGTCGTTGCTGTAGCACCCGGCCTCGACGACGCGGGTCTGGCCGTAGCTATAGGGCGAGTAGGCGTAGCGGTGGTCGTGGCCCGAGATGATCATGTCGACAGAGATGTTGAGGGCGATCAGCTTCTGGGCGATAGTCTTGGTGCCGTCGTAGTTGACGTCGGCCGGCTTGTAGTCGTCAAACCCGATGTGGGCCAGCACGATTATGAAGTCGCTGACGGCCTCCACCTCGGGGTAGACGTTCTCGATGGCCTCGACGGGGTCCTTGAACTCGAGGCCCTTGACCCATTTGGAAAGAACGATCAGCGGGGTCACAGGCGTGGTCACGCCGATGACACCGACGCGGACACCCGTGTGCGGCAGCGTGAACACGGCGTAGGGCTCGACGTAGTCGGGGTGCTCCCACTGCGTCCCGCTCTTGACGATGTTCGCCGACAGCCACTTGAAGCTCGACTGGTTCCTCCTCTCTGCGCGGGCCCAGCAACAGCAGCGGTGCCAAGGTGAGCCTCGCAGAGCGAACGGCGGGTGTGGGCCGTACGGGCGATCACGTCGGGGCCCTTGTCGAACTCGTGGTTGCCGAGGGCGATGGCGCGGACACCACGGAGGTTGAAGTAGTCGACGGAGCTGCGCCCGTCGACCATCTGGCTGATCGGTGGGGCCCCCAGCATGATGTCGCCCGCGTCCAGCACCAGGTTGTCGACGGCGTTCTGCTCGAGGCGCCTCTGGCACGCCGTCATCCACGGTGCGCCGCCCCGAGTCTCGGTCGCGCTGACCTCGGGCTGCAGGTGCCCGTGGAAATCGTTGGTGTGGATGATGGAGAACTTCATTTTCGCGCCCAGAGCGCACGAGGCGAGGGCGAGGGCCACCAGTGCCGCAGACAGCCCGTGCATCCTGTTGTTTTGCTGCACGGCAGAGAAAAACAAAAGAGTGTGCTGAAGGGGGTGTGGGGACTGGGTTTTTTTCAATGGACACACAGCGCTCAGCCTACCACTTCTTTCTCCCGTTTTTCTCACCACTAACGGAAAAAATACGGTACATCTGTCATAGTTGGGGCATTCCTGACGAGTTGAACACACGCACAAACACACACAGTGGATCGTACGATCGCAGCGCTTCTTTTTCGGCACCTGGCAGCAAAGCCCGGGCGCTTTGTTCGTTTGAATTCTGTATTGACTCTTTGGGTACAGTTTCACATCACCTATCTTCCATATCTGCTCATGCCTGTTGGAACTTCAACAGACAAAGTAAATCTGTATATCTGGTGTCAGCAGATTTCATTCAGAGAGCACCCGCACCCGAGAGGCTTAACAGAGAGCACAAATTTCAAACAACACGCTCCAGTTGTTCAGACCATCAGCTCTGTTCTATGTTTCCCAGTCGCCCCACTCAACTCAGCGGGTCCTCACTTGTCATCCAGGCGCGGGCGTTTGCCCAGGGGCTCGTTCGCATTCGCCGAGCCGTCCAGCCCGGGGAGCTGCCTCTTGCCCAGCGGGCTATCCAGGTGTTGTTCGAGCACGAGCTCATCGTGGGCTGCCCTGATCTCCTGCAGCACCCTGCGAGCGACGTCAACCTCCCGCATCACCGACTGCAACCTCTCCTGCGCGTCGTGCAGACGCCCCGCCGCTCTGTCGAGCTCCTCGCGGCGGCGCTGGTCTTCCCAGCCGATCCTCCATTGTTGCTGCACGCAGGGCCATGAGACCGGGGCCGCCATTGCGGGGCAAGCGCTTACATTCCGGGCCCTCTCCTCGGTGAAGCTGTTGAGGACCATCGTCTCGTCGGTGAAGTAGTGGAAGTCCCTCGTGATGGTCGATGCCCACAGGCGGTTCTCCCGGAGCCAAGTCTGGATCGGCGGCAGCGCGGCCATCGAGTCGACGATGATGGTGCTGCCCAGCCTTCCTTGGGCTATCGCAAGCATCTTCCTGCACGTGTTGGAGTTGCTGGTGGGCGCTATCACGTCTCTCGCAAGCCGAGGATTGCCAGCGAAGTGGACCAGTCCCCTGCGGATCTCTTCTATGAATCTACTCTCGCTCGCGTGCCTAGCGAACGCATTCTCGATCAGGGCTGGGCTTATCTGTCGCGGCCTGTGAGCACTTGGGTGGGGACGAGGGTGTGTGTCCGTCCATACTTGTTTTTGGGTCCTGACAAGGGACTGCAGCCTGCCCCAGTTCTCGACGAGAAACATGGTGGAGTGGCTCCCAAGAGCTGCGGTGATGAGCATCGCATCGACCTCGGAGTGCGCCACGACCGCGTCGATCAGGAATCCGCAGTCTTCCCTGGTGATACGCAGATTGGCGTTCTTCTTCGCCGGCTCCCCAGCGCGGCTGTGGTTGAGCCGCTCCACATCGAGGGTTGCTGCGCGGCACGCCTCCTGCGCACTGCTGATCTTTGTCCGGAGAGCTCCCTCGACGCCGGCGTCGACCTCGGGGGGTATCTCCTTCTCAAACTGCGGCAGCTTGTACATCTCCCCCAGAATTGCGGAGAGACTCTGGCGTTTCGAAGACACTGCCTGCTGCAGGTCCTGCATCCTCTGCTGGTGCTTCGCGCGCTCCTCCTTCTGGATGTCTGCAAGGAGAGGTGAGACACAGCCCAGCACAAGCTCACGTGGAACCATTGTAGAGCATGAAGGGCACAGACGACGTGATCTGCTGCGAACCCACAGCGACTCTGATGTCCAGGCGGTGCTCCCCCTCGCTGACATCGTTGCTGAACAGCAGTCCCAAACGCTCGACACGGAACTGGCCGCTCTGCAACAGGGCAGGTGAGATAGAAATGGGCATTCCGACAGGCGCACTCCAGGTCCCAGGGAAATGACGCTCGGACCCACGGACGGAATCGTCGAGCAGCGGATCCCGATGGCGCCCACGTCCAGATGCAACCCAGCGCACTCGTTGCCGAACGCGTCCACCAGCGCGAAAATGGAGCCCGCTGCGAAGGTCTGCGGGTCTACGCCGCTCTGGTGGCGGACGTGCAGCCTCCCCGAGACCACCACAGCAGCGGGGGGTCCGGGGGCCACAGGTATCGCTACGGTCCTCGCGAGAATGAACCGCTCAGGTAGGCTGAAAATCAGGGATCTGCGCTCCGTGTACATCACCTCGATGTCGACACGAGACGCCCTCCCGATGTGCCCAGTGCCGCCCGTCGAGTGCACAAAGGACACCTCCTTCCCGTTCGCGGGCACGCCTTCCTGCTGTGCGAGCCGATACTCCCCGACAGTAGGCGACTTGATCCGGCACGTCACCATCTCCGAGAGTCCCCCAATGTCCATACCGTCCTCCGACTCGACCACCACGCGGATCGCAGGGAACGGAGAGGACGCATCGAGGCTGGCAGGCAGTCCGACGAACTTCAGGGACCTAGGCAGGTTCGCCGGAATGACCTGGAGCCTCGTCTCGGCGGTGATGTCGACGCCGCTCACGCGGGCAGTGACAACCACTTCCTGCGCCTCCTGGCTCGAACATACGATAACTTCGCGGAATGCCAATCTCCGACCTGCTCGCTGTTTAGCGAAGAGAGAGAGAGAGAGAGAGAGAGAGAGAGAGAGAGAGAGAGAGAGAGAGAGAGAGAGAGAGAGAGAGAGAGAGAGAGAGAGAGAGAGAGAGAGAGAGAGAGAGAGAGAGAGAGAGAGAGAGAGAGAGAGAGAGAGAGAGAGAGAGAGAGAGAGAGAGAGAGAGAGAGAGAGAGAGAGAGAGAGAGAGAGAGAGAGAGAGAGAGAGAGAGAGAGAGAGAGAGAGAGAGAGAGAGAGAGAGAGAGAGAGAGAGAGAGAGAGAGAGAGAGAGAGAGAGAGAGAGAGAGAGAGAGAGAGAGAGAGAGAGAGAGAGAGAGAGAGAGAGAGAGAGAGAGAGAGAGAGAGAGAGAGAGAGAGAGAGAGAGAGAGAGAGAGAGAGAGAGAGAGAGAGAGAGAGAGAGAGAGAGAGAGAGAGAGAGAGAGAGAGAGAGAGAGAGAGAGAGAGAGAGAGAGAGAGAGAGAGAGAGAGAGAGAGAGAGAGAGAGAGAGAGAGAGAGAGAGAGAGAGAGAGAGAGAGAGAGAGAGAGAGAGAGAGAGAGAGAGAGAGAGAGAGAGAGAGAGAGAGAGAGAGAGAGAGAGAGAGAGAGAGAGAGAGAGAGAGAGAGAGAGAGAGAGAGAGAGAGAGAGAGAGAGAAGCTGTCGAGAACCTTGAAGCACCCGCTCGCGCAACGAGATGGAGCACTTCGCAGGAGCCCTCGGATCTGCAGGTCGTGCATCAGCGATCTCGAGCGTGGAGTTGTCCAGGGCATTCTCCGGCAGGTCCGCCAAGTTGCCGTGCTCGTCAAATGCGGCAAGGATCAGCGAGTCAATCTTGAACGAGTGAAACACGTGGCTCTCCTCGCAGCTGAGCTCCAGACGGCACATGGGACCTGCACACAAGCGGGGCCCATGAATCCCATGGCGGAGTGCAACGCGCGTACCTGGCTTGATGGGCACGGAGAGCGAGGAATCGCCCAGGTAGAGCTTGACGAACGAGTTCTCCTTCAGTACGGTGCCGGGGGCAGTCGTCACCGTTGGTATGCGCGACCGTATCCCACCCACGGTCCAGCCCTCGGTGCTCAGCTGCAACACCGACGTCTCCGAGGGGCTCACGGTGAACCGCTTCTGAAGGTCGATGTCCTCGACGACGTTTCCTTCCTTGTCGCGGGCCTCGATCACAGGAGGCTGCGTGATCGATCCGCCGCAGATGAACGCGAACTCCCCCAGAGGGGCTTTCAGCAGCCACTCGTACGGATCGCCTGATTGATTCGCTCAGATACCCGCGACGGGGGGGGGGAAGTGTACCAGGGACAGAGGTGAGGGTGCCGGTGAGGAGCACTGTCTTGCCGTAGAGAACGCGGACAGCAGTCTTACTGCCCGCCCTTCTGGGGAAGGTGACGTCGGCCTCCGTGCATTCCGGGTGCCTTGCGCTATCGACTGCGATGCACAGCGACACCGGATTCTCCACCTTAACGCTGTGTGTGCCACGCGATTTAGCAGGTCAGCGAGCCGGGGATTCCGCACCCTGCCTCGTCGAACAGGTGCTCGACATGCAGCCTCGCTTGCTTCCCGGCGACTGCGGTGGCCTCGAAGGTATGGCCATCGGGCATTCTCAGATCGACGCCGTCGATAGTGACAGTAGCTCGGTGGGGGTTCTTGCTGGGGAGCACTGTGACCTCGTACGCAAGACTCTTCTCCACCCTGTCCGCCCCCTTGGTCGCAAGAGTGAACGTGATGGTGTGGCGCGTCTCCGAGACGATTGGGTGGTCCATCAGCATTGGAATCTCCTTCAGGTCGAACCTGCCGTCCTTCATGCTCCTCTGAATGTTCTTCATGGCCTTGGAGTTGAAGTCCACTGAAATGCTCATTCCCTTCTGGTGGCACACCGGGTTTCCGCTCTGGTCGACCGCCAGCAACTCGATGTTCGGAAGACAGTCCCTATGCATCACTCTGCGCTCCTCAGCGCTGGACCCGGCACCCAGAAACTGGAGCTCGGCGGCATTGCCTGATTTGTTCCTTTAGTACACCACGACAACCTCATGGGGAAAACGAACCCGATTGGATAACAACATCCTTGTACTCGGAGGTGGCGTTCTTGCTCATGCCAGCCACCCCGTGAATCCTGACGCACAGACGGGCTTTCATTTCGCCGTTCGCCAGACCCTCTAACTTCGAGGAGAGAACGAACCCGACCTTGGTGCCTAAAGAAATAATGAGATGCACAGCTGGTACCCTTAGCACGTACCCCCCCTGGAAGTTAGCGGCTGGACTCCAACCCCCTCGAGCTCCGCGTGCATCTGGCCAACCAACTCCTCGGAGAGCAGGGTAGCGTTGCCAAAGCTGTCAGCGACATGGACATCAAAAACGAACTGCTTTCCGATGCTGACGATGCGAGGGACCTCACCCAGTGCAACGGATGCGGGTGAACCGGCTGCAACGCAAGTCTCGTGTGTTAGATGAGGGGAGCAGAGGATATCAGAAATATATATTTAACGTACGTAGAACCTCTATCGCGATCGTCAGGCTCGCGATCGTCCGGTTCGCGACAGCCGAGTTCGGGTCCAATTGTTGAGTGCGATCCGGGTGAACGGAGAACTCGAGCCGGTGGACTCCGGTGGTATGAAACCGTGCGGGAGTAAAATCCAGGTTGCAGGTATGCGTGCGGATTGCCCCTTTGATTTCCTGTTCGCGGCTTCCGTCCGGGCCGATCTCGATGCATAAGATACTCAATGGCGTCGAGTACTTGAGGCCGTCCAGCGAGTGCTGCTTGATGCTGCCCTTGATGCTAGAGACGGCCGTGTTTTGTCCATCGAACACCTGGACGGAGAAATACCTCTTCTCTGCAATCCCGGCGGTCAGCGACATCGTGTGCGGCCCATCGTCGTCGGAGCGGAAGGTGAAGTCTGGGGGACTGTCTGGGCTCGACCGGAAATCAACCCCGATGACGGAGGGAAGCTGTCTCTCGCTGTTGCGGACGTAGTCCTCGATCGAAGTCGTGATTCCCGTAGTGTTGAAAATGCTGTCCAGGTCGAGCACGCACTCTTTGTAGAGAACCTGTGGCAGGGGCCAAACGCGGGCTGACAGGACCTTCTCTTGCTCCACGAACCCCAAAATGCGAACAGCGTGCAGCGACGACTTTTTGACCCAGTGGATTTCGCCAACACGCTTTACGAGGTTCCCACGGCGTACGCTCAGGCTGTCCTCTCCCAAGGTATACTACCAACCAGCGTGAGCACGGAATGGTGGCCCTGGATGGATAGAAAACTCACATCCTCGTCAGCCTCCTTGCAGATGCTCACCCACGAGGCGAAGTCCTCCGCTCGGGGCTCGATGTCCGAGGACCCGAGCTTCGCGATGGGCGCCGCGGTGCCTGTGAAGAGGTGGTCCAGCACGATCTTGCACGTGGAGATGTTGATGAGCTTGGAAAGGAAGATGGTCCCGGCTATCCTTCCCCACCTGATCGGTGCAGCCCCCTTCTTCCTCACGAGGTCCTGGTACGGACTCGGCCTGAACTTGGTGAGATGTGCAAAAAGAAGGGCGAGCTCACAAGACCACCGTGGAGCCCGGTACTCGGCGACCCTCCCAGTACACTCCGAGTCGAACAGCCCAGGGCCCAGGAGCATCTCCTGCTTCCTCTTGTCTCCACTGGCACTTTGGCATCTGCTCCTTCCCCGCCTTTGACGGAATGTAGAAGAGGATTCCGTGAACTGGCCCCATGGAGCTCACGGGCGTCTTGACTTTGAAGGCGAACTTCAGTGGGTGGCTTCTGGCCCACAGTTCTCTTTCGTAGCAATCGTAGAGCACGAGATTGTGGCACAGGGGATTGACAGACTGGCACTGCTCGTTCGGGATGACCTCGATCGAGAGACTGAGAATCGGGTTCTGCTGCAGGAGAGGCTCGGTCGAGTTCGCCACTCCCTTCAATTCGCGGCGGTGCGAGGCCTTCAGCCGCTGCAAGTCCGCCCGAGCTACCATCTCAATCGAGCCCTGGGGAAAGGGGGAGCGGCGGTCAGCAGAGTAGCCCGATCGCATGTGGCATACGCTCTTCTCGTCCAGATTCGCCAGCGAGTCCACGAACTCGCGGTCTCCCCATCTGATGGACACCTTCCCGTCGTGCAGCGGAGGACTCGCAACGACCAGCGTCCCCTTGGGCACGACCTCGCCCTCGACTGTTATTGCCTCCCTCAGGCTGCACAGGACGCCCTCCGAGGAGCACATGCCGCATGTTTGCCACATGCTCTTTTTGGGCTCGAACAGGTAGTAGTAGTACGTGTCGGCGAGCATTTCCGCGACGTCCTTCACGCAGAGGCACCTTTGGTCACTTTCGGAGAAGAAGCCTTCGTGGCCATCGTCGGAGACGACTTCCGCGTGCTCGTTGTCAACCCCGTCGACGACAAGCAGTGTCGTCTGGTTCTGGAGGCGGTTCGCACGCTCGAAGAGCATCCCCACGTCTGTTGTCACGTTCTTGATCGCTGACCCGCGCGGTATGATGTGGTTCTCCGCTTTCCAAACGTCCTCGCCACTATCGACGCTCCTGCTCATCAAATCGATCTACAGACGCGTCAACGAAGTGAAGCTGTAGGCTGCGCGAGTACCTTGTTGAGCATGAGGTGGTTGACGTGGTCAGACGACGACGAAAACGCGTGCAGGAAGGTGCCGAGCCAGAACCCAGAGACCTTGGACCCCATGCCGAACTGCGAGATCTGGCGTAACGCACACGACGGGTTGTCGCCGATCTTCCGTTTCTCTATCTCCATCTTGGCACACTCGGGGTCCCTCCTCTCGATGGACAGTCCGACCCTGCCCCAGTCGACGATTTGCGCTTGGGTCATACCCGTGCCGTCGTTGAGAACCCCGATGGTGACACACTGCAATTGTGTTAAGTTCGAGTGTAAGGGAAAACCAATTCAGACCTTCCCGTCTGGACCGAAGACGAGCATGACCTTGACTTGGCGGCAGTTCGGCACCTGGATTGCGTTGTCCACAAACTCGGCGATGGCCCAGGCAACCGGAGGGACTTTCAACGGCCCCAGCGCTGTATTGTTTTACGACCGCGGTGAAAAACAAAGAAGACCGCAAGGGGCAACGAACGCTGCAGGAACGTGCTCCCCTGCTTGCAGATGAACGAAGGATCCGGCGAGATGTTCACGATCTGCTCCTGCCCGACAATTCTCGGGTCGTCTGCGGGCGGGATGTGAGTCAAAAACACCAAGCGCCAACAGGAAGGCCCAAGGAAGCACCTCGCGAGAGCTTGACCGACAGGAGCACAGGCCTCCGTCTCCTCTGCAGGCGCTGGAACTCCGCAGGCGTCATCTCCGCGCCGTCACACTCAACCACACAACGCTTGTCGTGTGTGGAGACGAAGGTGAGCCACCATCTTCCAAGCTTGACTTCCACTTCCCCCCCACTCCCCCCCCTCCCCCCACCCGCCCCCCCCCACACACACGCTGGCGAACCTGCCCCCTCATCTTCTCGGTCGCCAGCCTGAGGAGCTCGTCGTAGTCGGCGAGTAACAGCTCCTCCTCCCTCGGGTGCGCTGGGTCGTTGAACGCCACCTGCGCCTGCAGGGGCTGGGGCGTGTCCTCGCACTCGGCGGTGCTGTCCTTCACGGGCTTTGCTGTCGCGGCCGGCAAGGCTTTCGCCGGCCTTGCTGGCGCTGTGGGCACTACGAACGGAGCAGGGGCTGGAGCAGGGGCTGGGGCTGGGGCTGGAGCTGGAGCTGGAGCTGGATCGGCGGCGGTCTGGTGGGGTTCCGAAAACGAACCAGGGGGGCGGGGGGTGAGGGCTTCTTCGGCGGGCAGAGACGCGTCCACCACGATCCACCCGTCCTTGTTTGTCCTCATGGCCCTGAACTCCTCCTCCGACGTCACGCGAGCCCCTTCGTTGACCAGCACCACCTCAACGTCCTTTGCGTTCCGGTGCGCGCCCACACGTTCGTTCGTACATGTAGTTCCCAGGTTAGTCCAAGTCACACAAGGACCCCCCCCCCAAGAACGCGGCCCAGCGGCTCTCCCACCTCGTCGACACCGAGGTAGGTCTGCGCGAGCTCGGAGAGGTTGGCGAGCGAATCGACCTCGAGGTGGGAGTACTCCAGGGTGTCGCTCAACCGCAGCGTGATCCACAGCGACTCGTTCTCCGCAGGCGCCGCAGCCGCAGCCGCCGGAGCAGAGGCCTGCGTCCGGGGGTGCCGCTGGCGTTTCTTTTCGCGCTCTCTCCCCAGGGGAGGGCCGTCACGGCGTCGCTTCTCTGCCATTCCCTTGCTTTGGTGTGTCTGCTTTGGCTTGTTGAGGTGTCAGAGAAAAAATCTGGCAAGATAAGTGGGAGTAGTACTCGGAATCTGGTGCTGCTTTTTTCTGCGCGCGCTCGAAAACCCCCAAAGATGGGCGACCAGCCCTACCGCGTGGTCCTGCTCGGGGACAAGGGCGCTGGCAAGACCTCCCTGATCCTGCGCGCCACGGTGCTGCGACCGCCCCCTCGCCTGGCCGCAGATACCCGCGAGATAGCCCGCCAGACTAAACGCGTCGTCCCCTCGCTGTTGGGCGCACAGGAGGACCGGTGGACCGGAGTGAAGAACACCAACATACCCGACGCAGTGCACTCGCCCTTCCTTCTCCCACCCACACCCCCCCCCCCCCCCCCGTGGCCCTGACAGCGGTGTGGGCCGGAGCACAGAAGCAGCGATCGATACAGTGCGACGGGAGCAAGAGCACGGTGACGATGGTGCACACACAGCACAGCTCCACCCCCCACGCACACGCACGACTGAACCCACGCCGCGCGGCGCCAGTGCGACACGGCGGGCGAGGAGAGCTGCAGGACCATCGCCTCGTCCTTCTACAAGAACGCGCACGGGATCCTGCTCGCCTTTGTGAGCGCCTCGCGTGCCCTCTCGCCACCGGGAGGGCTGCTGCCAACTGGCTCACTGGCTCATTACTCTGCTCGCTGCTCGCGGCCGGGTGGGTGGACTGGGGCTGGGGGGCTGCTGCTGGCTGCGTGCGCAGGACATTGCGGACAGCGAGTCGTTCGACAACACCAAGATGTGGATGGGCGAGATCAACATGTACGCGCACGAGGACGTCGTCAAGGTCCTCGTCGGCAACAAGAGCGACCTCGCCGATAGCCGGCAAGTCACCACGCACACCGCCGCCGTGCGCAATGTTCCCCTCCCCTCTGCCGTGCGCGCAGCAGCCAGCACTCACCCCATCGACGGCAGCTCCTTGCGAAGGAGATGGGCGTCGGGTACATCGAGGTTTCCGCCAAGACCGGGCAGAACGTCGACGACGCTCTGGTCTTGCTCTTGCGACAGATGAGGCTCCAGCGGGAGTCTCTGGCGGGCCAGAGGGAAGCAGGGAGGAAGGCCTCGAGGCAGAATTCGTTCCATTCCAAGAAGAGGCGTGGCACAAGCGGGTGCACCGTAGTATAGGAAAACAGATGTTACATACCGTGAGGGGCACACCGTCGCATCCAAATGGACGTATTTGCACCGCCCCGCAGCCACAAGAGCCTGCACACCACCTTTATGTTCAGTGATTTGTATCTGCACAGTATCCTCCAACACTACGGGTGTGTGTTCGGGCCCCTCGCAGATCCAATTTCGTACCATTTGAGCAAAGAGCTAAGATGAGATACTGCTATCTCTCTCTCGAAATCGAAAATCGAAAATCATCGTTTCCCGTTCCGCTACCAGTGAGGGATGAGCCCTTTCGGGCCAGGGGCGTTGGGGGGGGGGGGGAGAGGGGGGTTATGGTGGGTGGTGTGGTTTGGGGGGGGGGGGGCATGCGTGTTGTGTGGCCTGGGGGGTATGTCCAGGCAGCTCCAGGAAGACTGGTTCCAGAACCGCGTCCTGTTTTTGGTTTGCACTTTGTCCGTGTATTTGTTGAACATGCTGATTATCATGCAATTTCAGTCCATGTTGGGGGCGCGCCGACGCTTAATGGCTTTCTTGATGTAGGCAGTGTCCGGAGCTGGGATGGTTGGCATATCTGGTGTGTTCCTTTTATGGGGGGTGGTGGGGGAGGATGCTGTTTGGGGTGCCAGTAGTAGTGGGGTTATTGTAGCCTGGCGACGTGGTTTAGGGGTTATAGGGGTGGCAGTCTTTTTGGGATGGGCTGTTTTGGTGAGTTGGGTACCTGTGGTGTATTGTTGTATCACATATCGTCTACTGTTGGTTCTATAACAGTGAAGGCCCTATGTGTTCTCATGGGCAGTTTATGTCATTGTGAAGGGCTACTGCTATCTCTCTTCGTGCTGCTACAGCTTCCAGCTCAGATCTGGGGACCTGAGAAACCCTCCACTGCCCTTTCGTTTGTATCTTTCTCTTAGCTGAAGGGTTTCTCCTACAGCACGTCACTAAGTCTCTGTGGAGGATACTGCAAATGCATGTATAGAGTGAGAAACACACAGAAATGATCCTTCTTGGATGGTGGTAAAACAGGAACTTGGGGTTGAATATTACCGTCATTGTTGTTCGCATGTAATAAAAACAATACCAGCACAATTTCAACACTTTATCTTTCTCTAAGGAAGCCCTGCTCCTGCTCAACTTTCAATCTTCTTCCAATAGTATCCTCCCCTGCCTTCTACAATCAAAAACCCTTCAAATGTGTCATTATGAGTCTGAGGTTTTTTTTCCATCTTCAGTGGATTTTCCTACTGATAACTGCCATTCTGAGGAGAAGTTGTGGAGTGTGAGCTCTCTGAAGCCCTTTCGTATGCAATGGTAGAGCCCCCTTCCTCCAATGGCCTCTGTTCATCCACATTCTTCACTCATAGAGGAAGAAAAGAAGGAAAAGGACAAAGAGAAAGTGACTGACGATCTGGACACTGAGGAAGAAATAGTTCTTAGAGGACTGCCAAGGCAATCAATTTATGAACCACTTCTTTTGCTATCAATAAGGAATTGATCCACTGCAATCAGAGTATTCTAAAGGAATAAGAATGAAGTATTTAATCTCTGTTCCACTATCAGTCAGGGATAAAGTCTCCAGCACATACAAGGATCAGGTGACAGCATTAAAGGAAATTCCCCATCATGAACAGATACCCCGTTCCATACATCTTCTCAACGTATGCAACTTTAAGAAGTTAGGCCACTAGTGTGTGCATCTGCTCAATGCAATCCCCTTACAATTAACTATTGTTCAAATTTCACTTATTTGTTTTTCTTAAATAGAAAGGAGCACAGAAGGCTGATAACTGGTCATACAACGAGATTGCTCCAGCATACCGTTACTGGTTTCTGAAGAACACACAGGTAAGGGTTATTCACATTTAGGGATCAGGTTTTTCCAAGTTATGTAATGGTTTCTTCATTTTGGACCATCAGTGTGAGCTTGAGACAGACTTCCCTGCAGATGTCATCTTCACTGACAACCACTTTGTCATTGCTTGCAAGAAGATCAAGTACTCACAGTTCTTTTGCACATTGCCCGCCCTGCTGCTATATAAGGCTGTGACCCCATGAAAAAACAACAAAGAGCAACCCTTTTTTTTGTTAAACCACAAGGGTTCCTAATGAAAAGTTGGAGTACCTTTCAGTGAAGTGAAAGGGGGTATATTGGGGTCGCCTGGGGCCGTTATTTTTCTTAGTAAGCTATCTGCTTGTGATTGGGGGGATTACAGGTGGTGCGTATGTTACAGAGGTTTCTGGGGGGTGCTGGGGCGTTTTTGGGATGTCACGTGGATCAGATATGTGATTCAGAGTTGTTTATGCAAAATTTGTGGCATTATTTTTTCGTTCTTAATATGCTCCTGGAGAGTAAAGCCCTTTCTGCCATCTGTGTATTAGGGGCATTTTGACTTCGAGGAGTGGGTCAGAGCACGTAAAGGGGAACTTCAGGGTATTCCCTGGTTTAGTGCATTTTGTGCTTGAAGTGATTTTTTGACATTATCAACATAACTCATATCATTCAGTCAATCTCTCATGCATGCTACCCAGGCTGCTTGAATGGTCACTTGCTTATTCAAGTTCCTGCCTTTGGTCCAAACACCATAGTAACAGTGTATTAAATAGGAATGGCATCTTTGTACATATTTGCTTGGGCATTAGCCCAGTCTAGTAGTGCAGGAGGCCCGTAAGTGAATGTGCTGGATCAGGTCTTCTCGTTCCAGCACAGCAGCAGGACCAGATCATCACGGGCTTGGAGGCTGCCAGGGCCAAGTTGAAGAAGTAATGGATGGGAATTCCTACCAAAAGGGTCAAAATCGTTACAAATGATCAATAGTACATACTCGTAATTCCAGAAGCTCATGGAAGCATTTGAAGCACGATTTCGCAGAAATTTTTCAAATCAAGTGATTTGCGACAAAGGCAATATGTGCCAGCATATGTGCTGGGCTATATGTCTTTGCAGCCAAACGTACCATTTTACCAGTTTCATTGAAAAAAACTAAGTATGAAAAAAAAAGTAGTTTTAAAACGACATTTTGAAAATGGAAAAACTGAGAATGTTGTTTTAAAACAACATTATATTTGAACCAAATTGAACAGCAGGAAAATCATTGTTTTTGATTACAATTTTGTTAAAATTGCAATGTTACCAGTGATTTGTGTGTGTGGTGGAATGTATGAAACTGAATTAAGAACATCGTTAAAACAGTACCATGAAGAGAAATACCTGAAGAATACA